>JAJJMB010006268.1:1337192-1356214 GCA_023531105.1 Papaver atlanticum
ATAAAATCACTTTGAACTTGGAAAATAGTGGAATCTTAGCCTCAGTGTTCTTTAATATTGATATCAACTTTGTCAGTGTTTGCTATAATTTTTATTGATTTTTCTATTTAGTTTTGAATTTAAGTCTAAAGTTATCCTTCACAAGTTCGAGAATCGAATCCCTCTTTTTACTACAACTAAAATTCACATCAATGGGCGGTGGTGGTGGGCGACGGTGGTGGGAGGAGGTGGTGGTTATATATATAGGTGGTTATTAGGTTGGTTTTAAATTAAATTAGGTTAAGGGTAGGTTAGTCATTTCCACACTTTAGAACAACCCTTATAAATATAGGGTAGACATTCCTATCACAAAATAGTCTCCCTCCATTTTTGAGTAGTCCCCAAAAATCCGTTCAAAAGAAATATTTTAAAAACATATATCCCAGCAATAAAACTGTGTGTGATTGTAACAATAAAGTTAAAGGAAGAAGAAAAGAGAACCAAGAGGACCCATACTGGATGCTATTCATGATGAAGACGAGAGTCCCTGCAAAAGGAATTTATAACTCCATTAGATGTATGTCAGCCAATATCAGAAAACTTGAAAACTAGTAGAACAAACCAACAAAAAACTACGGAAAAGAAAGTACACCTAGTTAAACACTTAAAGCAAAATATCAAGAAGTAAAGAGTAAATCCATGGAAAACAAAAAGACAAAAGAGAATCTAGGAAGAAGATCTAAGAATGGATCTTAAGGGAGAAAAGGAAAATGTTGTTCTTTTTTCATCTCAGCCATCTTCCTCCATTGTTAGCCTAACAACAAATTTTGCAGAGAGGGAGGGAAGAACAGAAAAGGGAGGGGGATTCCTTTTGGGAACATTTTTCTTATATATTTGTTTCTCCTTAACTCAGTTACATAACTCTTCATAAAAACATAATTATAGGGCTTGGGAATTTTGAAGATTATAGCCGCGCGTTGATTGAAATTAACGCAGCAGATAGTTAAGAGGGAGTGAGATGAAGAAGATTCATTTGATTCCTGGTAAGATTTTGAATACATGGGGTTTTTATCACCGAGTTATGAGTACAGTTGGGTTGAGATCTTGCCATGAGCTCTGGTTTTGAATTTCAGTTCATGCCTGATGCTGCCGCCGCTTGAGTAGACTGGAAATGGATGAAATTTAAGAGGTTTATGAAGTTGGGTTGTGGTTGGATAGGAATTTGTGAGAGATTTTTTGTTGGACTTCTAGTCAGAAAACAGTCAAGTGGTGTCTTTGTCTTAAATTTTTAGATGAAGAATGGTTAAGATTGTGGATATTTTAGACTCTGCGTATGACTAGAAATGTTGGGTTCTTATCAAAATTAAGTGTGCAGGTTGATGAGAAGCTATATAAGTGGCGAAACAGCCTCTTTATCAATAGCAAGACGTCCGATTGGCAAAAATCCCAAGAGAAATTCTTTCTCTTATGTGATTTCCTTTGTATACTAAATCAGTAAGTATATTTAACAATTCAATTTATGAGATTTGCTTTACCAATAACCAGTATTCCCTTTACTTGAAGCTTGTGATTTGGTTAAATGCTATCTACTGATTTTTAATGTTGAGTGGGTTGTAGCACGTTTATTTTTACCGCCTATTCTTAAATTTGTTGCTTTCGGGTTATGAAAGGGAAATTAGGAGTAGATAACGAAAACACCAAATCAAGGAAACATATGCAAGACTTTTGGATATAATGGATTTGCTAGACTTGCAATGGATCCTAGTGTACTATTTCTTCATCTATATAATTGGAATCTGGTGACCTTTGACTCCTACCTAGTGATTTTTTCTTAACAGATAGTTTATGAACTTTTGGGGTTCTAATTTCATTGCACATAAATGTTGTCGGCATTAGGGTGTAAAATTAATAGCTACATAATTCATAAATTACTACTTATGAAAACTGAAACTAAGAATCTGCTACTTGTATGAGACGTATGCTTTAATCTAAGCATCTATTCTCTCACTCTTTCCCTTGACTATGAGAATGCGTTTAGTGGAGTATCAATTAGTATTTTAATGCCTCTTGATGCACATTAGTTAGTAATCTTCTGTTTTGGTCCTCTACCATGAATTTTATACACATTTGTTGTTTGTAATAGTCTCATCCACTGGAAACATGTAGTAGTTAGCTTCAAGGATTAAATGGCTATGATGACAGTGTATTAAGACTTGTCTTCATTTTTGAAATGGAAGCGATTCCATTTTGGGTTTAAACAAAAACTGTGTAGTGCTCCATTAATAGATAGACTCGAGAAATACATTTTGTATAAATTAAGAGACAACATGAGTATTCCAATTGTGGTCTTGAGTTACAGCTAAAACCGGTACTACTGTTGTTGCCTTGCTTGTTATTGAGCCTATTGGCTGCAATTTTCTCTGTGGTTGTGTGATTAGATAGTTCACCAACATTAGTTAGACTACTTAGTATATCAAAATCAAAATAAACTACTTGATGGCAGAATGAAGAGTCATTTCTTGGTGATTTTAGGGGTCGTCCCCGTTATCAGCTGATCTATAGTGGTGTTGATCTTAAAGCACAATGTTTTCATTTTATAAATGTTTCTTTCATCATTATGCTAGTTGTTGTATTATTACAACATTTTGATTATACTTCTGTGCATACTAATGTTGATGTCAACTATATTCCTTAATTCCAGATTTTAATATCCTTTGCTTAAGAACTAAAGTGAATACCATCTTAAATTAAGTTTCTTATTAAGGAGTTTCCCCATTGCGACCTGTAATCGTTCCTTTTTTAAATTGTCATATGGTTAAAACATCCCATTGTATTTTTGGAATTTTTGTTGATAGGGTGAACAGGCTAGTAATTAGAAACAATATTAGTGCCGATATACATACGCACGTGTGGTTGCTTCATGATGTTATTGGGTGAGCTGATGGGGTACCAAGTGATTTGATAAAATATTTGATAGTTTTCTTTTATAAGTTCTCATGTGGTAGTTTAATTAAAATCACATGAAGCTGATACAAGTAGCCGGACCAAGTACAGTCTTCTGTTCACAATACCGGTTCTATCTATATTGCCTTTAGTAAAATTAATAATGCAACAATAGCCTTTATAGCAAACTATAAGTTAGCACTGTATATTCTGAAGTGTTTTACGCGGTCTGTATATAGCTTCATTTTATCGTACTTACTTTACTCATTTAAGCTGGGTTATAAAGCAAACCCCTACGAGCTAGACACTCTAGTTTTGATGTTCTGAAATTATGCAGATGTGCGTCTATAGCTTAATTTTTTAATAAGCATTTGGGAAATTAATTGCAGAAGTTGAGTATGTCATGATGATTGTTGGTTTCTACTCTACTTATTCTATTTATATGCGATGGCTTAAAGATTCATTAATTACTGTCATACGTGTTAGTATAGCTTCTAATTGTGTTGATATTGCTTCATGTTGTTCATATAAATGAACTGGCTTGCCGTTGCGGCCTGCTGATGACTAAGTAGCATAAGTAACCAGCGTGCTTTTATTATTTGTTTTAGACCTGGTAGTGGATAGTTGTCACCATTTGCTTCATAGTAGATAGTGGAACCTTGTGAAAGGACTGGACTAGGAGAAACTAGCTTATAAATAATTTAGTTGTGTGTTGGGATTATTCTAACCAATGAGAAGTTACAGGTTACATCTTATTAATCGACAAGCAACTAAAATCCAATTCTTTAATCTCACATAGTGGCTTCTTTGGGTTAGAGTGAGATCTGAAAAATGGCGTTTGATTCCAAAAGGAAGCAATCCATTTAGTTTCAAAATTTCTGTTGTTTGACCCTAGCTTTTTATCTACTTGTACTATTGTAAATGGTAGTGGAAATGGATGCTAAATAATATGTTGAAGCATATTCGGGGCTGGGTATTCTTGTAAGAATTGTGGTGCATGGTGAGATGAACTATGGTCGTTGCTTGATCCCTTCAAGCAACGGAGAGGGTACGTAGGCAGCCGCTATGCGGTTCAGCACAACTCTGCGAGGTTGTTCATATCATCGGAAAAGAGTTGGTTACTGCTTGGCAGTTCATACCATCTATTCAGAGATGATTGCAACCTTAGCATTATATATCGTTGGTAAGAGGTAGTTGCAGTCCTAGCTGTTCGTACTACCTAGTGAGAGATGATTATTACCATCTCTCATTTTTGGTAACTGGCCATATAAATTGTTAAAATCGGCAACTGGTCGTATAAAGTTATTGGAGTGGGCAACTGGTCATCTTCCATTTATGGCAACTGGCCATATAAATTGTTAAAATCGGCAACTGGTCGTATAAAGTTATTGGAGTGGGCAACTGGTCATCTTCCATTTATGGCAACTGGCCATATAAATTGTTAGAATCGGCAACTGGCAGTATAAAGTTATTGGAGTTGACAACAGGCCATCTCCCATTTTTGGCAACTGGCCATATAAATTGTTTTGAGTGGGTAACTGGCCTTATAAATTGTTAGAGTTGGCAATTGGCCATCTTCCATTTTTGGCAACTGGTCGTATAAGTAATTAGAATTGGTTCGAAAAATTTAAAAGTCTGTTTTCTCGAGTGGCGTATCAGAGAGTCGGAGCTTGCCAAGCATGTTGTAACCCGACCCGTTGGGAGCAAAAAAATTCTGGTCCGCCACACCCTCTCAGGAATGGTACCTCTAGGTTGATTGTCCATCTAAAAATATGTAGCCTTAAGAAGGAACAACCGGTTATGATTATGAATTTTGTTATCAAGGAGAAACTAGACTCTTTAAAATTTAATGTTTCTATTAATAGTTAATATATGTATTGGAACTTTAGTGATGGGTTCTGAAAAATTTGCATGTCAGTTTTTTGAGACCGACGGGTATAAAAAAATTCTGACTTAGCCAGTTAATCAAAACCGAATGGTTTTATACGAAACCGAGTTGGAACCGAACCGAATAAACTTAATGGTTTCATTGGTTTTCAGAACTAGAAAACCGAATATTTCGAATTCGGTTTTTTTTGTTGGTAATAACCATATTGAACCAAACCATGTGCAGCCCTATCTATGGTTACTTTTGTCTTTACACTTTCCACTCTCTTCTGTTCTCATCCTCCTGTCTCTAGATTCAATTAGTAATGGCGAAGAAATGCGGAGCAATCATTCTCAGAACAAATCACTACGTGCCCACTGAAGATCCTTTATAAATACTACTAATAGCATATTCCTAGTCAAACTCTTTATTCATTCTCTCATCAGATCATTTTTCATTTCGAGCTCTTCTTTCAATCTCCCCCCATTCAAAGATTCCCCCAATTCTCATCAACAATATTAGAACCCCACATTAATTTTAAAACCCCACATTATTTCATTTTACCCAGGGAAGGGAAACTAGGAAGCTATTGAAGTTTTTTATTTTACAATTAGTGGATTCTTCTCTCGAATGTTTGGATGCAGATATTAATG
The DNA here is from genome assembly GCA_023531105.1 of Papaver atlanticum. NCBI lineage: Eukaryota > Viridiplantae > Streptophyta > Magnoliopsida > Ranunculales > Papaveraceae > Papaver > Papaver atlanticum. The sequence continues at coordinate 1,342,635 of JAJJMB010006268.1, forward strand.
ACGAGGAAGATTTGAACTTCATTTGATTCCTTCCTGTTTGTTCTAAGGTAAGATTGCGTATAGAGAGAAATGGATTATAGATTTGATGATTAACGTTTTCGAATTTGGTGTTCAGAAAATTCCTGATTAACAATTTTGTTTTTGGATTCAAATTTACAGAAGTAGCCATTGGAGGTGTTTCGAGCCTGTGTTTAATATGGAGGAATTCGGAGGAGAAGAAGTAATTTCTCGCTGATCAAATGTAAGTATTACATTTCAAACCGTTGATCTGATATTAAGTTACGAATCCTAGAAGATTAGTCTATAAAGAAATTAAGTATATCTGTTTTCAGCAGTAGCTTGATGGAATCCGATGGAAGTTGAATGTTTCCACCGGGTTGAGATTGCGAGGGATTATATATCCGTTAGATTTAGAGCAGTGAATTGGTTCATGATTTACGTTCTTAAGATATACCGAACTACAAACACAAAGTTGAAGTAATGATAGTATAGACCATGTTGCACGAGATCCTATGAAGTCTCCATGCTTTATATGGTCGGTCCCACGGGGGGCGCTTTCTGGCTTCCTTCGAGAATCTTTACCTAAGATCTGATTGAACATCCCTCGAGATTCGTGCAACAAACCAAACCAAGTCAGCTAGATATAGATTAGAAACCTAGCATTTTTAGGTGAATTAGGGGCGACACAAAAAGACAAAAAAAGTCACCCGAACGTAAAATGTAGCCATCCCTTATCTCCCGTTTTTTTAATGGCCAAACTATCCTTTACAATTGGTAGATAACTTTACAATCGGGAAGTTATTCCACAATCGGGAGTCAATTTAGTTTATATAACTTCCGAATATAAAGTATCCCCAAAATAAAATCTTCTATCTTTTGAATTTTGATTATCCTATAATCGATAGTAAATAAAGTTATCTTGACTCTCAATTAAAATAGACCTTTGGCTAAAATGCTACCATAATCGGTAGTGAATTTAGGTTTTTGAACTCCCGAATATAGAGTAGCCCCAAAATGAGATTTTGCAAAAATTCTCTATCTTTTGAATTTTGATTATCTTATAATCGGGAGTAAATAAAGGTATCCTGACTTCCGATTATAAAGTAGACCACTTTACCGAAATCCTATCATAATCGGTAGTTAAGATAGTTCATATAACTCCCGAATATAGAGTTGCCCCAAAATGAGATTTTGCAAAAATCCTCTATTTTTTGAATTTTGGTTGAGCCTATAATCGGTAGTAAATGAAGTTATCCTGACTTCCGATTATGTAGTGGCTCTCTTTGCAAATATCCTACAATAATCGGTAGTCAAGATAGTTCATATAACTACCGAATATAGAGTAGCCCCAAAATGAGATTTTTCCAAAATCATCTATTTTTTGAATTTTGGTTTAGCCTATAATCGGTAGTAAATGAGGTAAAATCCTGACTTCCGATTATACAGTGGCTTTCTTTGCAAATATTCAATCATATTCGGTAGTCAAAATAGTTTATATATAACTACAAAATCCAAAAATGAGATTTTTCCTTCTTTTTTTTGAATTTTGGTTGAGCCTATAATCGGTAGTAAATGAATTTATCATTAACTTCCGATTAATAGTAGCTTCAAATACGCATTTAGCACAAATTCATATCAATCGGTAGTCTTTGTACGTTTCTTAACTACCGATTTACTCTCAACAATCGGTTCAAAAATCACTTCCGATTACGGAAGGGCATTAACGTATTCTACTATCCTTTTAGACATTCCTTAACCTTGTCTATGGGTTGGGAATAAAAAAGTGGCCCCTAATTCTTTCGGAATCGCACCTAAAAAATGCAAGGATTAAAAATGTTGACGGTGCATTGTCGTTTCCCTTTAAATCTTGATTTTATAGTTCTTATAGGCAAAAGGACATCAAACAGATGTTGGAAGGATCTGATGGTTGCCATGAATTAATGGAGAATAAAACTGCTCAATAGGGGCCCAGTAGTCGTCATTACAAATAATGCACTAGATTAGTACTTCGCTCAAGGGCCAATGTTGTTGCATTTGCTTGCCTCAATGATCCTATCCTAAATTACTTACTGGTATCTGTTTCTTTAAGTTTAAGGAGCAAAATTGTTGCATTACCTTTAAAAAATAGGACTTACTGACATTTGTAGATGTACATCATGTGAACACATTCTTGCTGTTCGTTACAACACAGTAGTTACTTCAAAGTGGTGGAATACCAAGTGACAGGAGGACTGTAGTTACTTCGATTAAAAGTGGTAGTCATGAAAATACTACAGACACAAAAATATGCACCTGTTAGATGATGTCACCGGTTAATCACTGGTTAGAGAGTTAGATGATTTTTATTTATTTTTTCGAAGCAATTAGAGTTAGATGATGGAAGGCTACAAATCGCAAGTTGATTAAAATTCCATTTGATTACCTCTACCTCAGGTGTGAAATGCTTTCAAGCTTACGTTGGTAGCTCGGCTGCTCGTGTGATAGAAAAATCCCGCAACACGTAATCGCAAAGATTAAGACACATTAAAAATACATGAAATCTTCAGATCTTTTATTCAATTTAATGGTAATACTAGTTGGTGATTCAATAAATTTCAAAAGTCGGTTTTCATATACCAGTGTATCACATCACAAATTCATAGAATAGTCAATTCTATATTTGCCACCACCAAATTTTTTGCATTTGTTATTTCCTTAAAAACACTAAATTGTCGCTCTGGAAAATAAATTAAAAAATAATCGCCTTCTTTTTAATCGTACAATATAAAAATTATTACGGGCTTAATTAGCATGATATTTTAGGGTTAATTAATTTGTCGTTTCCGTAACAGCTTTTGGTTGCTTAAATAAACGCGTTTTGTAGTCTTTCTCTGTTTCTTCTTCTGCTTATAACTCTCTGTTTACAACTTTTCCGCTTCTACTTCTTCTTATTCTTTTTCCCGCTTAATCAAAACAAAAAAAAGCTAAAAATCCACTAGTCTACCAGCGTTCTTCTCGATTTAAGCGTTAAAGCTACAAGTACTTTTTTCTTAAAATCGACTTCTTCTTCTTCAAATTCTTAATCATCCATCCATTCATACTTCTTTTTTTCTTTCAAATCCACTTTCTGTGATTCCCTCTCATTTTTTTGCTTTTACTTTCTCCTATTAAAACTCTTAATCTTTGTCGGATTCTCTGTTAATTGTCTTCTTCTTCTTCTTTTTGCAGAGTATGGATTCAAACAACGTAAGTGGTTTAGTTAAAAATTTCAGTAAAGTTCTTCGCTTTAGAACGACTATCAATGGAGTTGGATCTAAAGAGGGAATAAAAAAGAGCAAATTTCAAGATAAACCCAATAAGGGTTCATCTTTTGTTGTCACTGGTACTCCATCATTTGAAGATGATGAAGATGAGAAAGTTAAAATCAAGGCTTCAATTGAAGCTCTACTTTCAAAACTTTTTGCTAGTATTTCTTCCATTAAAGCTTCTTACGCTCAAATTCAGATATCTGAATCTCCTTATGATCCTGATGGTATTCAATCTGGTGATGAATTGGTTATCAATGAACTGAAAAATCTATCTGAACTAAAACAGAGTTATTTGAAGAAAGTAATCGATTCGTCTCCTCAGGTTACTATGTTATTAGCTGAAATTCAAGAACAACAATCTCTCTTAAAGACATATGATATCATGAGTAAGAAATATGAGTCTCAATTGAAGCTTCAAGATTCTGAGATTACATTCCTTAGAGAGAAATTGGAAGAATCTGATGAGTTAAATAGGTCAATTGAACAGAGATTAAACCCTAAAGGACCTTTATCAGTTCTTGATAATCTTCATTTTGATGACTTAAACCCTACTCATTTTATTACAGTTCTTCGGCATACCGTTAAATCGGTTCGGAACTTTACTAAGTTGATGCGTGAAGAAATGGTAACTTCTGGTTGGGATATTGACGCAGCAGCCAATTCGATTCAACCAGGTTCGGTTTATCTGAAATCCAATCACAAATATTTAGCTTTCGAATCATTTGTATGTAGAATTATGTTTGATGGTTTCCAGTATCCCAACTTTGCTTTAGTCAAAGAATCTCTAGCTGAACAAAAACAACAGAATCTTCAATTCTTTCAGACTTTCATGGATTTCAAAGAACAATCTCCGCAAGAAATTCTGAGGCTGAATTCAATGTTTAGGAAGTTTTTACGTGTCAAGTACTTCGATGTGGTTCATCCAAAGATGGAGTTTTCATTCTTTGGTGATATGAATCAGAGAAATCTTATAAACTCCGGGAGATACCCCGAAACAAAATTCTTTACTAAGTTTCTCGAAATGGCAAAGATGATTTGGCTTTTACATTGTCTTGGCTTTTCATTCAATCCTCAGGCTTCAATATTTCAAACAAGAGAAGGTTGTAGATTCTCGGAAGTCTTCATGGAAAGTGCAAATTTCGACGAGTCTCATCTTGGTAACCCTCGGGTATCATTCACTGTTGTTCCCGGATTCAAGATTGGTAAAACAGTAATTCAGTGCCAGGTTTATCTATCAGTTGGGTAAATTAAAATTACTATAACCAAGAAACATCGATTAGAATCTGAAAGAGTACACACGTGAAGTTTATGTGACTGCTGATGCTCTGTGAATTCAGAGTTTTGCTAGAGGATGTACTGTTGTGTACCGAAAATTGTAAAGCTGATAGTCATCTTTGTTGTTTTCCAGAGGGAGAAAGAATCATCATCGTCATGAGTTTGGGAGTGTGAACATATTTTTCTGAGGGAAATTTTTGTTAATACAAGTAGAATAGTGACAGGGTTGGGTGATTTCCATAAGAATAGTGCAATCTTTTGGCGACCATTTAATGTAAAAATATCTTGTATATATATGTGTTTGAAATAAGTTAATGAAATCCTAAGAATTATGCAGTGCACTATATACTTGGGAGAAATGTAACTTGAACAAGGAAAATGTGCACCACCATATCAACTGTATTCTGTCCCTGCAGAATGCAAGAGTTGAGTTTCTCAATACATGAGGGTCATCAGTGAGTGTGTAAGGTTGGTCATCCCCTTTCAAGTCTTTTTTTTTTTTTTTTACTTTTTTTTTTTTTTTGTTGCAAGTAAGATTTCATTTCAAGACTAAGAGGAGGCAAAAGCCTCGGTTACATCCGAAGTACTTCTTTTTTTTATAAGGGAAAAGAAACAGAATTTGGACAAGTTCTGCCAAAAGAGGTGCCTCCCATGGTTGAGGACTTTGAGTTTTGCTACCAATTATAGCCAAGTTCAACAGATCAGCATTATGTTTTGGTCCAACGACCTTACAAGCCACAAAATCCAAGTTATTTAAAATTCTTAAAGTACTGTCAACTTTGGAATTGGTTTGCCAGCTAGTACTTCTTTTCTTTCCTTGAAGAGTTATCATGAGCTTTTGATTTGATCCTGAAAATTGAGCTTTCTGCAGTGGAGCTGAGATGCCCATTGAAGAGCTTCGATGGCTGCTAAACAATCTGCTTCTTCTTTCCCATGAGTTCTCCTGCCTGTTTTTCTTCTTCCAATGGTGTTTCCTTGAGTAAGTTCAGTCCTTGTGTTGTAAAATGAATGAAAAACCAACGTCCAGAGATTGTTTTCTTCAGCAATTTCCAACACTTCCTTGCCAGTTTCGTTGGTTTCGATTCTTATTTTTGTGTTATCTAACAGGGTTTGGTTGCTGAGGTTAGCCGTGGTTCTTGGGTTTGGTTTTTTATTTTGAAAAACTCACCTAGCTTTCCACACATTCCAACAGATAGTTGCACAAACATCTGCCCAAGGACCCATACTGGTGTTTTGATTAACTAGGGAGAACTTCAAACATCTGCCCAAGGACCACTCTAAAGTGGAGTCAAAATTTCTAGTATAGCATTCCAGGGTATTCAATCAATTCTATTATCACATATGGAATTGCAGCATCACACATATGGATCCATCCATTCAATCAATGTCACAGGACTTCATCATGCATAGGCAGTGGATACATTTTCTACAAGAATTTCAGAAATAAGAAATTACCTACAACTTGTTCACTCAAATCATATTATGCTTATCCAACTCTTTCTTCTTGATTTCCTTATAATGGCATCTGATGTAAATGGAATATCTCCAGGAGTCAGTTTACATTCCAAAGGACCAGAACAAAAACAGGACAAGATCAAATGAGCACAATTTCCAGACATATACCTTTACTAGAGCATCTTGTTCCGATCTTTCCACTTTTCTTTAGTCCAGCACCACCTAACATAAAGTTTCCTTTTTCTTCTTCTGAAGATTTTCCTAGTCATTCTGCAAAGAGAGACAACAAAAATAAGGAAATATGTTAGGTACCTCGTGTTATTTATAAAGTAAAAAGGTCAAAAGACAGTTTTCAGTTTTGAAAGTGGATTAACAGTTGTGGAAACATACAGGAAAGCAATACCCCAATGATGTGAAATAGATATGTTAAAATCTAGATTCAGATTCAAATATTTATATTTCACATTTCAGTGGTTGAAGCACATCGAATGGATTAGTTATGTGTGGATGGGTTGCTTAATGGTAAGTGGTAACAGAATGGTCAAGCTTCTAAAACAATTATTTGTACAACTACTGTACTAACTTCAAGATAAGAAAGTATATAGTTATACCTCATCATATTCTTTCTGTTGTGCCTTGGGTTGCTTCAAAGGCTTAGCTTTTACACCTACAATAAAAGAAATTTCCAAATCAGGATCCTTATCAATAACATCATAGATGAATAGCTAATTTCAAGAATTTTACCTGGCTTGAAAGACTTGATTCGGTTTTGCTGATGAGCTGGATACATTTTGCTGTGATGATGTAGTAGTTGATGTAGACGGACCAGAACTGCTTCGATTTGAGGCCATTCTACTGCAAAAGACAAAGTGAAATCTTAGTCAAATGATAACACAATCAAGTAATACAAGAACCCATTCAAAGAGTAAACTGCTCATATTAGTCACGGTAGGCAATACATGCCAGCACAACCACATTCAAAAACATATTAAACTGCTCTACATTAAGCGATAGATCAATACCAACAGAACCATATTCAGAGAGTGAAAACATAAGGTAAAACTTAAGTTGGTTAATAGGTTGTTGTACAATGAGCCAAAACACAAAGACTAATGTTCCTACAACACCATCAGAAGCGAATTACACCCTTTGAACCAGTAACACAGCCAAGTTGGGCTCATGCACAGTTACAGATTGAATTTCTTCGAAGTCAGGCTTTATCAAGTCATCCACATGTCTTGTCATGCCCATTGGTGAGTGAATCACAACGGACCAATCAGGATTCTTCAAATCTTGAGAATAAAAAACTTGCTTGGCCTCAAAGTCCATTATAGCAGGTTCATCAATGTAGTTGTCTGTACTCTTGAACCTATTAAGCACAGTCCAAGTACACATTAGTTAGATGCCCCTGATAATTTAAGTATATAGATCCAAGTTTTGGCTACATCCAATAGTTTAGACGTAAAATGAACTAAGACAGTGCCATCTCTTGGTACGCCTGATGCTCGATATCTAATTAGTTAACTATGGTATCTCGTATACTATTGAGCAATACAAACCAAAGTACAACAAGTCGACCAATATTAAATTTAACAAGCTATTATACCATACTAATTTATCACCATGAAATCATTTATATACTAAACACAAATGAATCCCTTTCGTGATATAAATAAATGCAGCAATCCATAAAGGCATCATTGTATGGATCTAAATGAAAATGAAATATTAGAAAACATTGATGCGGTGTCATTTCATTTTGATCCAAAACAATTATTATATAGCAAGAAACAAAATCTAAACAGCCCAATCCCATAGCCACGACTAGTTTCATTAATATAGTACAATCCAGTATGTAGCTCACTGAATTCAGAAGTCTACACCACTACAATGCTTAGCACGTACTCAAAAGTGGACGATTCAATGCAAGTATTAAAATTCTCTTTTGTTCTCAGTTAACATACAATTAAGCCTTTAAAGCTATATAGATAGTTAATCCTTACTTGTTTAACTTGTTTATCTGGTCTCTACATCAACTACAAACAAAAGATTCAACATTTATGATTGTGATTTACTGGCTTGATTCATAGATTCAGACTGTTTTGTCAGTATCCAATTACATTGAGCTCTGGTCAAGTCTACAATCTGTGCAACTTTATAGTTTTCAAGCAAGCTCTATACCTGAGCAACTTATCTTTTGAGGAATTGGTTAATGAACTTATGACTTGTCAGTGTTACCAGAGCAAGCTACTTACTAGACTGAAATGTACCATTCAGGTGCACTAACATGAAATAAAAACCACCAGAAAACATGTTAAAGACATGATGAAGTTGTGCACAAAAACAACATCTCACAGACTTGCATTAACATTCATTTTAAAACACTGGCAGAAAAATAACATTCATGATGAAGTTGTGCACTCAACACTTCTACAACTGCAATAACATGTTAAAGATCAAACACCTCTATCATACTCATGAACCCTATTTTCTAAATTAAATATCAAACACTTATAACAAGCAAAACTGACAGACCCAGTGAAAAATCACATAACCCTCAAATCGAAATCAGTTCATAAAAACATAAATCAAACACACAACTTGCAAAATATAGAGAGAAAAAAAACAAACAAATAGGGTTAGAGGTAATACCTGAATCTTCAAGGATTTTACTTCAATCCTCTTCTGCGAATTTCAAACACAAAATTTTAGGGTTTATCAATCAAAATAATTTTGATTTCTGTAAAAAGGATACTTATTACCTGAGGATAGAGATTTCTAGGGTTTCTACTTCTTCAATTGAATCTTCTTCTGAGAGTTTCAAACTAAAAGCAACAATCAGTTTACATAATCAAAAAATTTTATTTGTAAATAAGGGTTTTTCATACGAGTTTTTAGGTTTACAAAATCATAAATCAGTTGAAGAATATTGGTTTAATTTCTGGTTTTGGTTTGATTTTTGGTTTCTCTCGAATTCTGTTTCTCAGAGTTCACTCATTCTTTCTGTTTCTTTTGAGCGGAGATAGTGGAGAAAGAAAGAGAGAGAAAGAGTTGGACTGAGTTTTTAAGTCCAGATTTTTATTTAATATTAAATATTGTCCAAATTTAAGAAAACCCAACTAAATGGTGGAAACTAAAATAAATGGTGGGCGGTGGTGTGGGGATTTTGGGGGAAGAAAAATGATAGGGGAAATTTGGGAGGGAAAATAATGTGAGAGATTTAAAAAATTACAAAGGGAGAGAATTTTGGGGGAAAGTTCGGAGTTTTGGAAGAAAATGAAATGGAATTATAATGAAAAAGAAATGACAAATTAAATAGGGATAATTAGCTTTTGGTACTCAGGTTTTGTCCAGGATTAGGCTTTCGTCTAACATTTGTCCGACGTTAGCGCTTGGTACCTGGAATAGACGTTTACCTACATTAACTTGACTTCTGTTTACAAATTATTAATTAATTAATTAATTAATTAAAGTACAAAATAAAATAAAATTATTATTCGCATTGACTATAATAACCTTGGCTTTCTTAACAATTACGTAACCAATCTTCTCCAAGCACATCATCGCCATCATCTGCCTCTCTTTCACTCTAAAATTACTTCGATTCACAACACTTAGAATCATAAAACAAACCCATCAAAATAGCAGAAAAAAATCAAAACCCTTAAGCTTTAAACTTAAACTCTCTCAGAAGAACCATAATTTATCATCTCTCAAAAGAACCCTAATTTATCATCTGTAGTATTGCCATATCCACCACCACAGTATAGTAAAACATGGAAACCCTATTTCTGCTATTAATTTTCATTAGTTCTTCAGAATCATCACCTTCAAAACCCTAACCTAATTTCTTACAACAACAGCAGCATCTCTTAAAATGTAACTACCTAATTCGATTCATTCTCTGCTGCCTCAAAAAAATCCAGTCTTCAATTTTTTCTCAACTATCAAACCTCTATCAATCACAGATATAGATCCCCTTTTGTTCTTCTCGGATTTCTCGGTTCGTAGATCTCAAAATTATCACATCTCATCACTGTAAAATTGGGTTTCCGTTCATAAATTGGATTAGGTATCGATTGACTGGATTCAATGAAGTTTTAGAGTACTCATATGATGAGGAAAGTTGGGTATGAGATGGATTTATACTTGGCGGAGAAATGGATCGAGTTTGTAAAGATTTGGGTTTTGGCTGTGGTGAAAAAGAATTAGGAAACTGAGAAGAATATGGTGTATTGGGTACTGAGTGGTTCACTTCCTTTGACCGGAAACAGAGAAGAAGGGATCAGAACAGGGAAGAAGAGATCATGTCGTTAGGTTCTTGTTTGATTAATAAATCCTGGTGTGAATACGGTGAAATTGGGGGTTTCCATATGATGGAATTAGAGGTTAAATTTGATTATGTGGCTGTTTTCTTTTTGAGATTTGTAAGATAGTAAATGGAAGGGTACGATAGTAAACTGTATAATAATTACATTTTATATAATATTTTTAATAATTTCTAAACAGAAGTTAAGTCTTAACCTAGTCAGGAATGGTCAACGTCCAGTCCAGGTACCAAGCACTAACATTGGACAAATGTTAGACCAAAGCCTAGTCTTGGACAAAATCCGAGTACCAAAGGCCAATTATCCCAATTAGATATATATTAAAGTTATTAATTTTTATAGATACACATTTTAAGACACTTGTAAGAGTAGTTGAAAAATCAGAATTGAAACTGCTCATATTTTTTTATTTAAGACTCTTATATGAGTGGAAGCACTAAAGACATGTATATGTGTCTCTAACCCAAAAATCAATGTCTCAAATCGGGCCATATGGTGTAGTGTGGAATACTACCTCAAGTAAGAGTCGTTGAATTTTTTTCAACTACTCCTAACAAGTGGTGTGAACTTGTGTAATACTACAAGTAAGAGTCGTCTTATGATATTTCCATAATCTTGAAAAGTTTTCACTACCCAAGCAAACAGTTATCAAAACCCCAATGACAATTATGGGGACAACCTTTTAGGAGAAGTTGTAGAAATCATTGGACTTTCTACCACTCCCCCATTTTACTACCTTAAAAAAAAGTCATGAAATCGCTACGACGACTCTTTTCAGGAGTAGTTATCGGGGTTTTTTTTCGTGTAGTCTGTCTAGGAGAGGCTTCATCACATTAGCTATAACTTTAAAAATGATCTTATACGATATGTTGCAGAGACTGGCAGGTCGGTAGTCACTTGGGCTAGAAGGGTGAGGGACCTTGGGGATCAGAGAGATGAAGGTTTTGTTTAGTTGAGTTAACATGTGACTACTGGAAAAGAATGCCTGGACAGTCCTAAGAATATCTGGATCAACTAGAGTCCAAATTTTCTGGAAGAAATAAGCTGGGAAGCCATCCGGACCTGGACTAGAGTTGGGAGGCATTCCGAAGAGAGGATTTTTAACTTTTATTTCAGTGGGAGGGGACATGAGGATATCATTTTCAGTAGAAGTGATGAGAGGCGGGGGGAAAATCAATTATTTCATGATCTAGAGTGGGGCACGAAGTGGTGAGAAGATATTCAAAATGGTTGTTTAGACAGTTAACAATATTTGCCCTTCCCTCAATCCATCTATCTATCTATTCTATCTAACTAGATGATAATTGAATCCTAAAACTCAATTCTCTTTCATTCTGGCATGTGAGTATTGGAAAATATAGCTCTCTCATTGATTCTTGCACATAAAATTAGATATAAACATACTTTCATCGCACAATTACACCATCAAATTTATCCCACTTCTCAAACCTTCCATCAAACATACCTAACATTCCACCACCCCCACTTCCTAAATCATTTCCTAAGAGATGAGAAATCCATGTTCAAAATTACGCCCGCTTCATTTCTTATTTTGCAATATCGTGCTTCTCCAACTCTTCTCGCTGAATCAATTTCGTTTTGGTTTCTTCAAATTTAGTTTTGATTGATATTTTTCAGTTCCATTATACGAATGTTTTTGTGGGGTTTTCTAAATATTTCCGATTGATAGTTTTGGCACTAAATTAGATGCATTATTTTTCCAATTGCATTTGATATACTGCAGGTACTGTTTTTTCTTATAGCATTTCATATACTACCGGTACTATGTCTCATTCGCTATTTTTAGTTTCCAAATTATGACACAACGCTAAATGAAGCTAATATAAATATAAAATTTCTCACAATTTTGATTTGAATAGAGCTCTCCTAATATTATGTTCATTTTTTGGTTATTTTCAGATCAAACAAAACGCACTTTAACTGTTTGTGGAAATGCCGCAGAAATTCATCACAAATTTATAGTCAACTATTTTGCGATACCATCAATAACAATGAGTCTAAGATTCAGGTAATCATTCTTCTTCTTTTTATCATTTTCTTTTATGTTTTCCTTTTAGTTTTTTGTTTTGATTTTATGATTTTTGGTTGCAGGGTGGATTTTAAGAATTTCTTTTAGCATTGACTCTAAGATTCAGGTAACTGTATGTTCTTCTTTTTCTTTGATGGTTTATGGTAATGCCTAATTGGTGTTTTGTTTCATTGGATTTTCGCATTGACTCTAGGATTCAGGTAACTGTATGTTCTTCTTTTTCTTTGATGGTTTACGGTAATGCCTAATTGGTGTTTTGTTTCATTGGATTTTCGCACCTAACGAAATCATTACTTGCATTTTATAGGGTTTTATCATTTATTTATCAATTATCAAGTTTACTTATTTCATGTGGACATTTTTTTTTTTTTGCACAATTGCTCCTATCAAGACCATTTTAAACTTTCACAAAGTTGTACGAAACTTGACTTTGACGGAATTAAGAGCTGGAATATATCATATATTGGTGTTTGCCACCATGTGAGAGTATTCTAAATAGTGTAATATATCATATTTGAGGAAATACAGTAGTAGAAGAAAAAGGTTTTATTGGATATTGTGTTTTTAATTAGTAAGATTGATTTGCTTATGGAACGGACACCCTTGGAGGGCTCTCTTTTTAGTATGGTCCACTAGAAACTGGGCTCTGTTTATGTATGGTCCACTAGAAACTGAAAAATCTTGAATGATGTTTTGGGGACTACCCTAAAAAGGTGGGGGACTACTTTGTTATATGAATGTACACCCTAAATTTTAAGGGGTTTCCTAAAATATTAGGGAAGACTAATCTGTCCTTATCCTAATTAAGGTTATAACTAATCCTAATAACCCACTAATCTAACCCCCTAAATTAAAACCTAAAATCAGTTTCAAAACCCTTTTTTTTTCTTTTATTCTTCTTCTTCTTCTTCTTCTCCTCTTCTTCGTATACATCAACGTTAATCGTCGATTCGAAAAAATTTCATCGTCGATTATTCAATTTTTATAAACAATGCGTTCTAAGCAGACACCAAGAATTCCAGGATTGAGTCTGGGTCTGGCTAATATAGCGAATCTCCCAAATCAATTTGAAGTTGATAAACAACTTCAAGCAAAGTTGAGAGACGAAGTCAAGCATCCAACATCAACCAAGAAGTCAGATTCGATTAAAATGAAAATCCGCAGGTAATTTCCTTCATACCCATT
>JAJJMB010006268.1:1356224-1406549 GCA_023531105.1 Papaver atlanticum
TACAGTATAGATTTCGGCTAGGAGAAATTTTGAAAACCCTAGATTTTGGTAACCGAACTTTCAATATGAAGAACAGTTCGGCCAATTAGGAATTTTTAGGTAACCGAACTATGTAGTTCGGTAAGCTCGCAAAAAAAAACATAACCGAACTCCTTCTTTATATGAAAATTTTGAGTTTGGTTTAGTCGATAAATTTATATAGGTAACCGAACTTTGATAAAATATAGTTCGGTTACTTCGCAGTTTCTATGTGGTAACCGAACTTTGATATGTCAACACCAAACTTGTAGTTCGGTGACTTCGGAACTTATACCAGATAACCTAACTTTAGTCTGTTAACATTTTGTGTTTGATGTAATCCCATGTTCAATTTTATTTGATAAGACAATATTCTGTTTAGTTAATAATGTGGTTTTCATTCATTAGGAACAAAGGGAAAAAAATCTAATCCCCAGCTAGCCGAAGATTTGAGAACTCCCACCCCTCGAGGTAGAATACATTTGGATTTCCGAAACCGTGGTACTAAAAATGCTAAACATGGAGGGGGATCGTTACAGGAAGTCAATCAAGAGGTGATGGAGAATACAATTGATAATGTTATTGAAGAAGAGAATGATGATGAAGAAGAGCAAGGAAATGAAGACCAAGGAAATGAAGAGGTTGAACCACATAGAGAACACGTTGAAAATGTAGAGGAAGAAGAACAAGGATAGGGCAAAGAAGGAGAAGGAAAAGAGGAAGAGGAGGGAGAGGATGAAGAGGAGGGAGAGGATGAAGAGGAGGAAGAGGAGGAAGAAGAGGAGGAAGAGAAAGAAGAGCAAGAAATTGTTCATGTTAAAGAGAAAAAGAAGCCGAAGCCGCCTTGTGATAGATACTCACACATTCCCCCTGATAATTTGTGTTTGCCACCAGTGAACCCAACTTATGGTACTCCAAAGGATGGAGGGGCCACATTGTTTGGCTACAAACACTCATGGGCTGCGAAGATCTATGCGACAAAGATATTCTTTAAGTTCATTCTTAACTAACAAAACGATTTTTTTTTGGGACATGTTTCATCAAGTATTAATAGTGTTATATTATTTTCGTAGGATCATAATGATGCAGTTCGTCTTATTCGTCGTCAAAAGGCGTCCAAATGGGATATTTCTTTGGAGTGTGACGAGTTTCAAGTGAAGGTTAAAGAATGTGTGTATTGGAGAGCTATTGAGTACGCACATGTGGATTTTGACGTTGTTGCCGTATCCGTATTTCTCGAGAGGTATTATCCCGAGACATATACAATGCATCTTCCATTTGGCGAGATGGGAATTACTGCCGATGATTGATCGAGAATCACCGGCTTACCAGTGGAAGGTAAATGTCTTCGAGAAGGCTACAACCCCTCGATGCATTATGAATCTCTTGAAGAATTAGCTCTAAAATGTCTAGGATGGGATGCAAGAAAGGCTCAATGTGAGTTTAGACGTTCTGTGAGGTCCCCTAAACGTGGCGATGAGTATAATCCAAGAGAGGTAAATGGAGCATTGAAGAAGATGGTGAAGAAATACAAGTTGGTAAGGTTGAAGGAAGCATTTGGAGGGACAAGAAAGAAGGTGGAGAAAGGAAAGTTGGTGGTGGACCAGGAGACCCTTAGGAATCATGTCACCGCTTATTGGTTATATCAGCTAGGAACCGTCATTTTCCCCGACACTTCTGGAAATAGGGTGGATGCACATTATCTACAGCTTTTGGAGAATCTCGATGAGATTAACAAATACTCTTGGGCCACTGGGGTGCTTGCTTTTGTTCTTGGAGAGATGAGCAAAGGGTCAAGGATTAAGAAAACTCAAATTGGAGATTACTTAACTCTTATTCAGGTGAGCTTTTACATTGTTAGTTAGCAAAATTTTCGCCTAAATTTTCTGCTTCCAAATCAATTTTCATGTATGTGGTTAATATTTTCGTATTTTCGCATAGGTTTTGATTTATGACTACTTCCCTTCATTGGGATTAGCTAGGGAAAAGACACCTTATCCCTATGACGAACCTACAACAGGAAAATGGTTGTTTTTGGATGCACAAAAGAAGTCTAAAGTAGAGCAGTTGACTTCGTTGAGGGAGAAATTTGATAAACTTACGGTGAACGATGTGGTATTTCACCCATACGTCGTACCCAATGATGTCCCTGTAGATGAAGAAGATCTGAATGGTTTCTCTACCGTCTCGGCTTACTATGGACCAATTTGGTATCCTAATGGCTACGCAATATATAATCCAAGAAAAATACTAAGACAACTTTGTTGTGTCCAAATGGATCCCGACGTGGTGAATGAAAATTCCAATTTGGTAATTCAAGGAACAAAGAACACCGAGAAATATTTTGTTCCAAAACATGAACCAACTCCTACGGTAAGACATTGGAATGCACTTCGTAACTACTACTTACCTTTAGGTGATTGTGTACCTTGTGGTGGAGATGTAAATGCATGTGATGAAGATTATATGGATTTTTATCAAGAAATTAGTCATCCTTTTGTGATAAATAAAGAACAACAAGCTAAGACTGATAAGGCGAAGGCGAAGGGAAAGGAGAGGGAGGCTAAGAGAGCTCAGAAGGAGATGCCTATTTGTGGATAAAAAGCAAAAATGTTATGGGATAATGTGGTAAGAAAATGTCTTCTCTTATACTTCCTTGTTGTTTGAAAGTATTGAAAATATATTTACTTATGCTTTAAATTGGAATCAGGTGAAGAAGGGTACGAAATTGTTAAAGAAATGGATGGCTAAAATCCGTAGTGGAGAGCCGATGTCGACTAAGGAACAAACCTACTACTACGGCGAGTGGGAGGGTCTTATAACTAGAAGAATGATGGAGCCAAGTAGGTCTAAGCAATTGAAGAGGGGTCGACAACAAGGAGAATGTTCAAGTCGCGCCTTGGAGGAAACCGATCGAGTAGATGAAACCCCAAGTGATGAGGAAGTTCAACCTAAAACTCGTGGTAAACAAGGAAGTGGTAAAAGGGTTCGTCGTGGTGGTCGTTAGTGATTTCGTATGGTTTTAGTTTCAAAAAACATCTTAGTTATGGATTTCGTATGGTTTTATTTCGTATGTTTGTGTGTTTTAAACAATTAGTTAAGGATTTCGTAGTTTGGTATGTATAACAACTTTTATATTTGTTTAAGAACCTTGTTTGTGTTTCTAATTTTAATTGGGTTTGTGTTTTCAATTTTATATGGATGAAATTTTCAATACAGGATGTTTTTCGGAAACCTGAAATTTTAAGACAGATAACCGAACTAAAAGTTCGGTAACCTGTGACTAATTAATGGTCACCGAACTGTTTTTTCGGCGAACAGCTAAATCCTACCAGGTTGCCGAAGACAGAGTTCGGTTACCTAGCAACATTTTCACTGGTTGCCGAGCTCTTCTCTGAAGACTCAAATAAAACAGCTAAATCCTACCAGTTTATGATTGAGACTTCAAGGAAAAAGTTCAGTTACCTCAATTTTTACCTTGTAACCGAACTTTCTAGTTCGGTTAGCAAAGTATAATATCACTGGTTGCCGAACCTGTCTCTGAAGACTCAAAATTTTGCTTTTGCACAAGTTGGAAAAGTCATTCTCTTGATGCAGAAATCACAGAACTACACTCTTAGGTTTGTTTTAGAGTGGTTTGTGTATCATATATATGTTCAGTTTGTGACTGAGCCTTCAAATAAAAGTTCGGTTACCTCATTATTTACCATGTAACCGAATTTTGTAGTTCGGTTGGCTCGCAAATATTTATTTTCTAACCGAACTTTGAATTTTAAAATTACAATGTTCTATATCTGACACAAAACAGGTGTTCGGCAACCTGAAATATTTGCACAGGTTTCCGAACTTAAGTTCGGCAATCTCAATAATCATATGTGCTTACCGAACTATTATCTGTCAACTCAATAAAATACTAACATTAACTCGATAATGAATACCACACTTCAAAAAACATAGTATTAGATTGATAAGCATACTTAGTTCCATTACACGTGTCATTTAATCATCCTCAAGTGGAATTTGACCTTCATGTACAATTTCGTCCGATTTCTTCAAAGCTTTCCACATCTCCATGTTATGCTCATACATAATACACCAACCCAACATTATATCGGAGTTAAATGCAGGCCAATAAGAGTTTCCGGATATTGAAGGCAGTGGACAATCGGGTTTTAAACGAAGGCCTATAAAGTGGTTGTTGTTAGTCAATGCCATCACACATTTCTTCGTTTGAGTTGCTCGACACATACGGTTGTTTTCAGGGTGAAGGTGAAACTAGCATACTTTGAGAAATAATGAACCACACAATTAAATGCCTCGGCGATTAAGTGTCCACATATCGGTATGCTCATCAAATAATCCGTTGTGATCGGATGGCCCCCATGAAGACGACGTTGATACTTAACAAATTGCTCATTGAGACTACCCACCCCATCGTACAACATTATCTTGTAAAATGCCGGATTCTCCTTTAGTTTAGACAACAACCTTTTCCTTATATGAGTGATTGCACACCAATTATTTAGCTTGGCACCTTCGGTGAAAGGCCCAAGTGGTTGATTGACAACATGAAAACCACAATTACCATCCGGAGGAACGTCGTCAGTGGATATAACGTATTCTCTAATGTATAGAGGTAGCTCATTCAAATAGTCTTTATTTGGAGCCTCAAGCTTCACGTATAGGGAAGATGGTTGGATAGGGCAAATTGGATACTTAAGCTTCACGTCGCCGGAACATGGTTGGCTTGGTTGTGATGGACACATCGTACCTTTTCTCTTCAAATCTCGCTCACTACTTTCGCCTTTCTCCTCAATACTCCTACCCCGTTTCTTGGTTTGCTCCAAGTACATTGCCGCGGTATACTCATGGGCCGAAGGATCTCTAGTAAATGGGGTTTGCTCACTTTTCTTCTTACGTAACACCTTTGCATATTCTCTTAGTTGTTTTTTAGTTTCTTTTTTGCTTGGCCTACTTTTGCGTTTGCCTTTTGACGGTTCATAAACATTCTCCGAATTTTGTGGATATATGATTTTCCTCATGTCATCCCAAAATATTTGTTTTTGGAGCTTGTTCATGCCACGATACATCTCTAGTACGGTTCTACCTATTTCTTTATCACCAAACTCCTCTCCGGCTGCTTCTCCCTTTGGAGGAGGGATGAAACTTAGATGCTTCCAATATGGATCAATGTCGCTTAAAGGGATTACGCCATGCTCGTAGTTGATTATCATATGGCGACAAGGGAGTCCCATAGACTTCTTCATGTTACATACAAACACCTCATCCCTCTTGGTTTCCCACTTATCAATCAACTCGACTTCTATAATCAACAACTTCATACATTGGCGAGATACGTTGTAATGGATTCCCTTGAACAATGGGTGGTCGACATATTTTCCGGTCATTTTGAATATACGGCTTTTTTGGAACTTCTCTTTAATTCTATCAATGTCGCGCTTGAAGTAATTCTCCATAGCATTCTACACGGTTACAAAATTATCAACACATCCAAAGAGATTCTTCTTCAACCGATGGTGAGCCGACTCTACTATACTTGTCGCTTGATTTCCCAAGTGTTTATATTGGTTGGTATAGGCATTAACAAACCTCTCTTTGTGTGGTTTCAACCATTGGCGAAGAACATACGATACAACACTGGGAGAATCGGGAGTATCCCAATGGGCGATAAACTCCGCAAGATTTAGATGATACTCTTCCTCGGTAAGAGACCAACACAATGATTCCCATTCACCGTTGAAAGCAACCCATTTAGCGTAATTTAGATCGTATTGTTTTTCAACTTCCTCTTTTGCATCCTCTTGTTCATGTTCCGGTAGCATCTTAATCTATTCATATCCTTTTTTCTTGGGTGGACAAATTATTGGCTTGCACCTATTTATCAAATTACACCATATATGGAACGTACAAAGCATATTGTGTGCTAATGGAAACACTACCTCTATTGCATTCATCAATGCGACTTCATTGTCGGTGACTATAACCCCATGAATATCATCACCTTGGAAGATTGCCTTAACTTGTTGTAGTGCCCAAATGTAACTAGGTTCTTGCTCGTCCCTTAAGAAACAAAACGCCACGGTAAACGGTGACTGCGTTGAAGTACGCCCAACAATATTCAACAATAGCATCTCGTACTTGTTCGTCTTATAAGTAAAATCCATTATGAGAACTTCATGAAGGCATTGAGCCAATTGAACACTCGTTGGATGCGCAATGAAGAGTTGTGTTATCTCTCCGTCCGAATCCACATCCTTTTGAACCGCGTAGTCTTTCTCTTTGGCCAAAAATAATAATTGTTGCATCACTTGTCTATCTCTCCATTCCTTCTTTCCAATTGTCACAATTGCATTATAAATGGTGGACAAAGATGAGTGGTTATCCTTGTTATCCTCCTTTAGTATTTGGAGCATTTGAATCGGTGAAACACCCATTTTCCTCATTTTAGCTACCTTGTCCATCTCTTCAGGAGTTAGCTTGGCCGCCATGAAATGTCCTTCAAGATGCTCCGGACGAGGGTGGTTATGACAACCTTCCACAACCTTGTAGAGAACCCATCCACCCAATTCTTCGTTGTAATTAAATGCAAGCTTGAATGGGCATTTAATCTTCTTTGAGAAAGTTTTGTTCTTCCTATTTGTCTTTCCTTTATAAACATAACCCTTCCTCTTGTGGCTTTTATCGGGATCACCGCTTCTCTCACAAACCATTTCAAAGCGGGTTTTGCTTTCTCTCTCATTCAATACTAATACGCACATGTATTTTAGTGCATGTTGTCTATCCCAACTCTTTGCCTCTAAAGGATTTTTGAATACCAAGTCATTCATGTAGTGATGGGACGTGTCATCATACAAAATATCAACAGGGGTAGGTTGATTTTCCAATGGTTCTATTGGATCAGATGCAACCTACGAGTAATAGCACAACGTCAATACCAACTAAAAATAAGAAATACTTAAATTTTCGGCAATGTAAAAATAAAAACGATCCTGCCGAACAAAAAGTTCGGTTATGAAAAAAAAATTGCGATCTTGCCGAACTTGTTCTTTGGAATTTTCTATGGTATAGTTCGGCAACATAATTACTACACTCGACTAAACCGAACTGCAAAGTTCGGTTAGCTATTCAATGAACGTGATTTGCGATCTTGCCGAACATAAACTTCGGTAACAAAGGGACTAAACTCGACTAAACCGAACTATTAACTGTATACTCTATAAAACTAGTTCGACAACGTTTTCTGGAAAAAGATAACCGAACTCTCAAAAACCTCCATTAAAACAGAGTTCGGTTACCTGCGTATGCTGAAATGAGTAACCGAACTGCACATACAGGAGAGTTCGGCTACCTGTTTTGCAGAATTGCTAACCGAACTACTTTCACCTAGCCGAAATTTCTTCCTGAAATTTTCGATTTGGCCAATGTTTTGCATAATTCAAGCTACATTAACTAAATTTGAGACATACCTGAGTACCCATAACTTCATCTTCTGGTTGTGGATGATAAAATTCATCATTTGGGTCGTTAGGTTTAGTTTGGGGTAAATAGCTTTCATCATCTAACAAATAACTCATATCCGGATCATTAGAAATATTGACAAATATATTAAGAGATGAAGGAGGTTCTGATTCTGAGGAGGAGGTATCATCACATGAATCACTCATATCATATTTACTAAACTCAAAATAAGATTTTGAGGGTTCTTCCCTCTTTTTCTTCATCTTTTCTTCTTCTTCTTCTTCTTCTTCTTCTTCTTCTCATTCTAACAAAACTATCCTATTAATAACACTAATCACTAACTAATCAGTAATTAATCATTACACTAACTAATCAATAAACTAACTAATTTAATTACCAAGGGTAAATTTGGTATTAAATTTTTTTAGATAAGGGGTGACCCAAAACTACTTCAAATGTCCTACCAAAAATGAAAGAATAGTCCCCTACCTATTTTGAGTAGTCCCCAAAACATCATTCAAAATCTTAATAAGGTTGGTGCGACGGGTACGATTTATAGCATTTACAAACTCTTGAACGTCTCCCGCAAACCACATTTAGGGATTTTGTTTCCATATATGATACTTGCATTCAGTCAAGTTGGCTTCTCTTTAGCATAACATATACCGACTTATTGATGAGTGGAATGTTTATTATGGTTGATACGTTGTCTTCTTATCAGAGCTTTTCTTCCTTCCATAGGATTAGTTGTTTATTGAGTTGTAGTTTCTTGGAAGTGAATTTCATTATTAAATACACAAAGTTCACATATGAGGGACCAGACTACAATCCATCTATATAGAGTTGCTACTACATATGACTATATTGACGGAATGAATCCATAACTGTACGCAGACTTAACACATATACTTTATGACACTTGAAAAGAAATATTACATTATATATGATTAAGAATCTTAGTGAAATACTCACAAAAAGACCTTTTCATAGAGTTTTTACACAGATTAATCTCCTATGGAATGAATGTGTCGGTTGTTATGTTCTATTTATGGTTACGGTGTATGGGTTTAAAGTTGTTTTTTTACTTTTGCAGCTTGACCTGAAATTAGTTGTTGTTTTTTTTAAAGAAAATTTGTCGTTATTACAATTAAGCTGATTATTACTTAATTTAGTTGAATAGTGCAAGTTGGGGAGTTTGTTATGTTATACAATTAAAATGGAATTCATTCGTTAAAATATTTAGTGACTCTAACATGTGCACTGTGTCCATAGTTCTTTAGGACCTGGAGATACACATTTTATACCAATTATTGTGAAGTCAGCAAAATCATACATGCCAAGGTTTGATGAATTTTCTTATATTTCATTTTTGAGTCAATTCAAGAGATTCAAAATCAGACATGCCAAGGTTTGACGGACTTTCTTATATTTCATTTATAAGTCCATTCAAGAGACTTGTTGAGCTTTGAAGGTCAAAGTTAAGGACGATTACTTTTGTACAATAGCATTTGGGAGAAGCTTAGAGAGAGAATGAACCTAAAGGTACTGTTTTCTCTAATTTTCTGCCTCCTCAGTATCATTGGTAACTGAAAATCTCTTCCTTTAATATTTTTCTACAATTTCTTCGATTAGAGACCCTTTCCCTATCAATGATAAATAGTTAGAGATCCTATCTACTTCATATTTACCATGAAACCCCAATGAGTTAACATTTTTTTAATCCTTCAACATTATAAATTTTTAGAAATCGTAGCTCGAAATCGAATAGTTTTTATAGGCTGGATGGATAGTATGTAATAACATGAACTTTTATAGGTGCTGAAGATATTTTAGTTCGAATAAGATAGTCATGCAATATATTGACTAACACTTGAGACTCTCATTAAACATGTATCTTACGGTTGCCGGAGCATGAAGTTAAGAGCTAAAAGAATTGCTGAAGAGATTGGGTTGCAACAACTAATTGAACAGTTTGTGGATGTGCGGTGAAAAGAATTCAATGCGTAAATCGCAACAATAGAAATAATTGGAGGGAGATGAATGTTGGTTGTACAAAATTTTAACTGATGCACAGTGGTACGTTGGACAAAATATCTAGATTGTTACAACATGTAAACGTGGACATCCTTCGACTCATACTTTAGTACTAGCTACCAAAGTGCAGTATTGTTCATGACAGACCAATTGCGCTTGATTGATTACCATGTTTTGTTGGTATAATTTTGACTACCAAGTCGCGTACAATGCTAAATATGATGCGTGTCATAGGTGCACAAATTAATTCACTTATATTCTACTTTACTAATGAATAATATAGTAGCAAATAAGATTCGTTCCCACAAAGAGTAGAGAGTTTTAGTTGTCAAAAATGTCACAATGGGGGGATTTTGTTTTAGATTCAAAGTAAAATCAAAGCAATTAAAAAATAATTAAGTTGCAAGCAATGGAGAGAAATATGATCAGGGAATCCTTCTTCGTTACTAAACCATCATCAAGTTATTATATTCATCCATTAATACAATTGTTGATGGTGGTTTTCAGTTCAGGGCTAAAATTGTGAAACCCTGTACTTAATGCGCTGTCATCTTGCAAAGGAACAAAAGCCGTATAAAAAGTGATGAGTGCATAAACCTCTTCGCTCACAGATGTATTGAGCAATTCAATATATATATAATTCACTCAGAATGGTGCATATAGCAACAATCCCAAATATTCTATGAATTTTATTTTCCACCAGCATTATTCACTAATGCATTGCCCGCCTAGTATTTGCCTATGCCATGTTCCCAGCTGAACTCTCAAAATTGGCATGACATGACGATTAATGTTCACTCGCAGCGGAGTAGCATGAATCTCCCGAAATGTCAGTATTGAGACCTGCATGAAAACACTCACGTAGGCTACACCACTCTCTGATAAAGAGATTAGCGTGTTTACACACTTTTTTAATTAAAAGTTAGCGCGATTGAACGCGTTTATATTCCTTAAGGAAAATCTAGACTGTCCATATCAGTCTTAAAAAACGATCACGACCACACGATTCAACATGCCTAGCCTACTCCTAGCGGAACTAGGTGATCATCATGATGACCACCGGCAGGCCCACTAACATCCAAACCGATCAGTTTCCATCTAGCACACCCGCAACGCCTTTGAACGCTAACCCTAACATGGGTGATCGCGCTGTTGAAAGATGAGTTCAAACGGGATAAGACAGGCAAAAACGGTCTCAAAAAACATCACGACCGCCCAACTTAGCTAGCCTAGTTGGACGACTTAGATATTCCTTCGAATGATCAAGGAGGTGCTGATGCGTTCACCGGCGACCCATCTCCATACCTGGTTGATTGAACTACACATAGCTATCCAAGAGCGCGTCAAACCGTTTGCCCAAAGTAGGGCGATCGCGCACTCTTAAAACCCTAAATTAAGTCAGCGGCGTTATGCAACTGCCGCAAATTGATCGTGTCCGTCCATCTTCGCCAGCTTGGTCGAACAGCTTAGATCGGATTCTAGATGGACAACAGCGTGGCACTATGATCACCGGCCACCCCTCTTCCATGAGGAGCGATCGGCCAAGCCACAGCTTGCTCATATGGCCTCCGAACGATCACCCAAAAGAGGCCGGTCGTGCTGTTTGCATAATCCAACGGGAGTACGCAACTGCCGCAAATCATCTCGTCCATCCAACTTCGCTAGCCTAGTCGGATGGTTTAGA
This sequence comes from Papaver atlanticum, assembly GCA_023531105.1. Classification (NCBI taxonomy): domain Eukaryota; kingdom Viridiplantae; phylum Streptophyta; class Magnoliopsida; order Ranunculales; family Papaveraceae; genus Papaver; species Papaver atlanticum. The sequence goes on from JAJJMB010006268.1 coordinate 1,367,440, forward strand.
TTTATTTTCAGGAGGCCAATAAGGTAACGCTATGATCATCGACCACCCCTCTTCCATAGGGAGCGATCGACCAAGTGGTAACTCACCCATAGGGTTCCTAAACGATCGCCCAAAGGTGGCCGGTCAGGCTACTTTTTTAATACGTTCAATTCGCGACTAATTTGAACGAGCTCTAAAACAACGATGTTTCCTTACATCGATTATTTTCATCTTCTTGTGTAAAAGCGATGCTTTATATACATCGATCATAAGCGATGTTTTATAAATATTGATTTAACAAATAATTTATTATTTGACCTAAAAGCACTATGTGCTGCTTTTAGCGGCGAGTCTCACGACTTCACCCATTTACTCGAGACATCAAACATGTCACAACCTGGGGAATGCTCACTGGGGTATTGGTCTGACTGTTTACATCGTGTGGCATTCAACGCGCCCATTACGAGAAAGTGTCAGGAAAGGACGAACGGTTAACAGTAATGGGAGTAGTGGGTGAAAGTGCGTCCAGTTTTTCCCCGTAATGGAAACGTGGTGATCACCACTTTTTACAAAACCCCACTTCTCCACTACTTAACTGCCTCCACTTCCTACGAGATCAGGGGTGCGCTCAATGACTTTTATAAATAGGATTTCAATCTATTTCAACACAAGACACAAGTGTTATCAACACAGGTATCCAGAAGCCATATTCTAATACAAATCATAAAACAGCCACACCTTCATAATTCAACATTCTGATCTCAAACACCTTCTTCGCTTCCCTCCCTAAGATCAACCCTTTTCCTTCACTTTGTGACCGAATTGAATCTGGAACGGCCATTTCTTGGTTTAGGACAGAGTCTTACAGATTGATCTCTCGAATCTAAAAGTACTCCTGTGCAGTGCATTTGTTTAGGGTTTGAATTCGTTTCTCATCAACACACCAAAATTTACCAAAAACAGCAGAATCAGTTTTTACCCCAAAACAACTGGCGACCACAGTGGGAAATTAATATCTCGGTTGCAAGATCAATTTTCAATTTCATTTCAATTTTCTCAAATTCAAGATGGTAGATCTTTGGTCTGGGTCAGTTACCAATCCTGATGCCACTAGCACTGATAACACTCCTGGTGCCAATATCCTTATTGTTAACACCAATGTACCGCCTGCCAGCATAGTCAACGCATCGCATGGTGTTATATCCTCTAGCAATAACACCAGCAGCGCCGGAAGCATCCCCTCTGGCGTGACGCTTCCTATTACCAGAGCCAGAGCCGCTGCTACTCCTAATATTTCTTCGAGCATGACGCCTCCAATCACCAGGGCTGCCACCATTCCTCCATCAGGATGAGGGACTGGAGGAGCCAGAGGAAACCTACCTCCTATTACCATTTCCGATTTAATGGAGAGACATGAAATTCTTACTAAAGCTCAGACGGACGTGGCTACAACTCAGAAGGAGGTACTCACTTTTCTCAAGACGCTAACGGAAAGATTACCACCAGAACCGTGTCGACCCCAAATGGAGCAGACAAGGAACACTTTCATGACACCCGACGCGAGTACTTCAGCAGGGCGTATCTTTATGGATGAAGAAGTTCGTGTAGCTCCTGAACGACCAACAGAAAGGAATCAACAGTCCAACTTTATCACATGAGAGGACTTGGAACGGCTTCTTCAGAATCGAGGCACAGAAAATCCATCCACCATTCATCAACATCAACCTCCTTATACTCCTGACGTGCAAAGAGTTTCCCTTCCAAGAAGATATTCTTCTCCCCAGTTCTCCCTTTACGATGGTACTGGTAACGCTCGTGAACACATCTCTCTTTTTTCGGAATCACTAGGAGAGCATGAATACAACCACGTCCTCCGCCTAAAAGAATTCTCAATATCACTCACTGGAAGGGCGTACACCTGGTACAACAACATCGCACCAAACAGCATAGGAAATTGTTGTGAAATGGTTACCGCTTTCTACAAGAAATATTTCTTTGTGTCTGAGCAAATCACTTTATCAGACTTGGGAAGGATGTTTCAGTGAAACAATGAACATCCAAATGATTATGTCAAGAGATTCAGGATTCAAGCGCTAGATTGTCATGATCCAAATGTAACTGAGCATCAATTGGTGGAGCTGTGCATTAATGGCATGGTACCCGTCTATCGCGCTTTACTGGAGAACCTGCGTTTCCAAACATTTTCTGAACTTCATGAAGCTACTAAGCGTTCGTCCACAACAGCATCGGCATTGCTGGAGAGGACCAAACCCGCCATAAATGAAGATGCACGTGAGACTCGAGGAAGTAGACGTCTCACCAACAAACAATACAATGCTGGACCCTCTGTAAGTGTAGTGGGTGAAGGAGGAAATAGAAAAGCTCCAGCGGCGGAACAACAACCCAAACGTGCGACACCAGCGCATCAGGCAGCTCCACCACGGAAGGCCGCGACTAAGGAGCCTACGCAAAAACAAGAAACTGGAGATGCTGCTCCAAACTTATCGTTCCAAATAGAGGAAGTAATTGAGCTCCTGGAAGCATGAATTCAGGATGATGCCATCAAACTACCTCCTATCAGACACCCACCAACTGAGGAAGAGATGGCAAATCCCAAATATTGCCGTTACCACAGGTTCGTCAATCATCCCACCAATGAATGCAACAAGTTGAAGCACATTTTTAATGAAAAAATAGACGCGGGAGAATTTCAACTAGGTACTGAGGGAGTTCACATGGACCCTTTCCCAGTCAGAAGCTGCACACTTTCTGGGGACTCTGCTCACAAGACCGTGCAATCTATGATGGAGCGTGTATGTGAAATTCTTTATTTCTCCAAGGTACAACGTCAAGATATATTTGCAGCTCTCAATCGCATTGTGTCAGGAAAGCGGCCGTTCTCAGTGGGAGAAGCTACTCCTAAGCCCCAATCTCTCTTAGGAGGCGCTGTTGGAAAATGCAACTTGGGACTGCTGACCACTGCCCACCTGAAGGGTGTCGAGTTTGATAGCATGCTGATTGACGCAGCCTCTGACTTCAACGCTGTCACCATCAAGACTCTGAAATCCGTAAAGATCCCAAAACAGGAAGCCGTTCACTGTCCAACCATGATCAAAAATTCGGAAGGTGAGTCTAGAGACGCTTATGGGTACATCAATCTGAAGTCAAGGTGGGAGATGCTCTAACGCACACCAAATTTCATATTGTCAAATAATGCCCAAATTATGATATGGTTTTGGGGCGCTCATGGGTGCATGGCAACAAAGCAAAGCTGGGAGTATGTCCTTTACCAGTGTCTATACCCGAAAGGATTTCCAACAAGCCATCCAACCCTGAGGATTATTTGCTGCCGTATCAACAACTTGCCAATGTGACCTAATTTCCTGGAGAGAGCCCGGCGATGTACATTCGTAGATTCCGAACCCAAGTAAGTCTTATTGAACAACCCTTTCTGCAATCAGTCACTCCTCCTTCCGTCAAGGGACGGGGCCTTGACCCCATCGTCAACCCAGTCGTCACTAGGAGATATGAATGAGGTGCTGGACCTTTCGAGTATTTTATTAAAAATTTAGAAGCCTTCACAGTCAAAGATGGGGAATCTAAGAATCAAGTAACGGTGCAACGCCCAAATCCATTTCAAGTTGGAGATATAGTAGTAAGGGTTGCTGCCCAACCTGCTCCGCCAAATTCCCCAGAAGATGAGCCGTACCTAGTAGTAGAAATTATATTGGGAGGCTACTGCAAACTTATCAATGTTGACAAGCTAGAAGGCGTATTAATACACGCCAGGCGGCTTAAACCTTTTAATACCTAAGATGACACGTCGCCTTTTCCTTTAGCATTTCCCCTTTTCATGTAATATTTGTAATTCCTCCAAAATGACTGCACTGCTTGCATTCATAATTAGGATTTCATTTTTATCAGTTAATAGAAACATCATTTCCTCACAAAACCATTACCCATCAGTTCAAAACCAAAAAAAATAAAAAATCAAACCATGAAAGAAACACCTTACACCTTACAGTAAATACCTAAGAGGGGAATATGTAAAGGAAAAAGAAAGAACAAGATATTCAAGGGAAATCATCAAGCAGCAACAGATTCTTCTTGGAAAGCACCCTACGTATCCCGAAGAGCATCCTGCTTCAACATTGAGACGGTTTCTCAACCACCACCTCTTTTGACTGACGTGATCCCTAGAGGAGGTTCTGTCCACTTCAGTATGCAATTTTTGGATTTTGAAAATCATTTCACGGACCGGGAAGCAACGAATCTGAAGGTGGCGCACGTACCCAGTGACACTCCTAGTTCGCAATTACTTCTTCAGAAATCACGTTGCACATGTCGTCAATTGAAGATAAGGCCTCTCTCATCCGTTTAGCCCACAATATGCGGCTTATTGGGTTTCTAGATTCATGGCAAAGCTCCCATGCTTCTACATACCTAGCCGGCACGCCACAAATCTTCAAGAAGCATGTAATCTGCAAGAGGAATATCAAACAGAAGGTTGGTCGATCCATAATTGTTATTTTTCCCTACTCTAAATTGCTGTTACTAGCGTTACATGTGTGGAAATATTATTGTGGAAGAGGCACCTCTTCTTATGAGAAGAAAACACAGACTTGCCAGCCATTAATATTTGTGTGCTGTATTCGCCATGCCGCCTCAATAGAATGGAAAGAGATCAGATTGCAAAATCGCGTTTTAGGAATGAATATCATGAACACAGGCTACCGAGAGCGCTACATCTAAAGTTTCAAGATATTGCGAGATCTTTCTAAGAATTTGGATTTCTTAGTCGGGAGATTTCATTCATTCATCCAACTGGAAACATAAAATCATGAAAGCAGCATGAATGAAGGATTATTATTTGATGAAGCCCTGGCTCCAGTCGCATGAAATAAAAGACTACTAAACATCAAAGAAGTATCATCAATGCCAGGGTCAATGGCACCTTCACTGAAACCCTCACCTGAAGCCGCTTCAACATCCTCTCTAGAAGCCGCTTCAACATCCTTTTCGGAAGCTGCATCAACGTTCTCTTTGGGAACTTCTTCAACATCCTCTTTGGAAGCTGCATCAACGTTCTCTTTGGGAATTTCTTCAACAACTTCCTTGAAAGCTGCACCAACATTCACTTCAGAGCCCGCTTCAACATCTTCTCCAGATGCCGCTCCTACTACACACTCTTCGGAAGTTGCCCCGACATCCTTTTTCAGAAACTGCTTCAACAGCCTTTTGAGGGTATTCTGATTCATCCACGTCAGAATCGAAGATTATGACGCCATCATGAATAGGGTGTTCATGTTTATCCAAGAGTTCACGTTTACCCGAGAGCTTCTCATACTCCACCCTCCGGCGCTTTATCCAGGCAGCAAACCTTTCAGTCCTAGCACTTGTTGGCTGAGATGCTTCATCGCGCCTCTATTTTTTCTCCATGCCAACCGAAGCCAGGAAAACTTGGACACGCTCTCAGACGATGCTCAGATGTATAAGGGACTTGGAATGCAGTTTGAGATACCAACCAACCGTCTGCCTGATCTACCTGGGGCCAACCGACATCATGCTAGGGGAACACTCATCTGGATTTGGCCACACGATTCAACAGGCCTAGCCTACTCCTAGCGGAACTAGGCGATCATCATGATGACCACCGGCGGGCCAACTAACATCCCGACCGATTGGTTTCTATGTAGCACACCCGCAACGCCTTTGAACGCTAACCCTAACATGGGTGATCGCGCTGTTGAAAGATGAGCTCAAACGAGCAAAGACCGGCAAAAACGGTCTCAAAAAACTTCACAACCGCCCAACTTAGCTAGCCTAGTTGGACGGCTTAGATATTCCTTCAAATGATCAAGGAGGTGCTGACGCATTCACCGGCGACCCATCTCCATACTTTGTTGATCGAACTACACATAGCAATCCAAGAGCGCGTAAAACCATTTTCCCAAAGTAGGGAAATCGCGAGCTCTTTAAACCCTAAATTAAGTCAGCGGCGTTATGCAACTGCCGCAAATTGATCGTGTCCGTCCATCTTCGTCAGCTTGGTCGAACAGCTTAGATCGGATTCTAGATGGACAATAGCGTGGCACTATGATCACCGGCCACCCCTTTTCCATGAGGAGCGATCGTCCAAGCCAAAAGAGGCTGGTCGTGCTGTTTGCATAATCCAACGGCAGTACGCAACTGCCAAAAATCATCTCGTCCATCCAACTTCGCTAGCCTAGTCGGATGGTTTAGATTTATTTTCAGGAGGCCAACAAGGTAACGCTGTGATCATCGGCCACCCTTCTTCCACAGGGAGCGATCAACCAAGTGGTAACTCACCTATAGGGTTCCCAAACGATCGCCCAAAGGTGGCCGGTCAGGCTACTTTTTTAAGACGTTCAATTCGCGACTAATTTGAACGAGCTCTAAAACAACGATGTTTCCTTACATCGATTATTTTCAACTTCTTGTTTAAAAGCGATGCTTTATATACATTGATCATAAGCGATGTTTTATAAATATTGATTTCACAAATAATTTATTATTTGACCTAAAAGCACTATGTGCTGCTTTTAGCGGCAAGTCTCACGACTTCACCCATTTACTCGAGACATCAAACATGTCACAAACCGGGGGATGCTCACTGGGGTATTGGTCTGGCTGTTTATAGCGTGCGGCGTGCAACGCGCCCATTACGAGAAAGTGTCAGGAAAGGACGGACGGTTAACAATAATGGGAGTAGTGTGTGAAATTGCGCCCAGTTTCCCCCCGTAATGGAAACGTGGTGATCACCACTTTTTACACAACCCCACTTCTCCACTACGTAACTGCCTCCACTTCAATGACTTGTATAAATAAGAGTTCAATCTATTTCAACACAGGACACAAGTGTTATCAACACAGGTATCCAGAGGCCATATTCTGATACAAGTCATAAAACAGCCACACCTTTATAATTCAACATTCTGATCTCAAACACCTTCTTCGCTTCCCTCCCTAAGATCAACCCTTCTCCTTCACTTTGTGACCGAATTGAATCTGGAACGACCATTTCTTGGTTTAGGCCAGAGTCTTACAGATTGATCTCTCGAATCTAAAAGTACTCCCGTGCAGTGCATTTGTTTAGGGTTTGGATTCGTTTCTCATCAACACACCCAAATTTACGAAAAACAGTTGAATCAGTTTTTACTCCAAAACAACAATTAATCACAGATTATTACCAATCGTGGAATAACAACTAACTTAGTGCTATCCCCTAAGTTCCTTATATCACTGGGTACGGAAGCTCTCCAATACCAGATTATATTCGTCGAAACCACCTAGTAGTAGCTCACTCAAGGTGTAATTTGGTCGAATGCTTTATCTTTTGTGAATTATAGATTAATCCTAGTAGTTAGACTCTTAGCTCAAGGTCCACTTTTTAGTGTTATTTATACACACAATCGCTACACAGAATCCCTCTGCAAGGTCTTGTGTTCTCTACTTTTGTATGAATTATTCGACTATTACTTATCTCCTTACTCAATACTAGCATTTGATTGAATCAACAAATTAATTCAGTTGGCCACCTAAACAATCTATCAATCAATAATAAATATTCTAATTAGTATAAACAATCAATAATCATGTGAAGAACTTAAAAATAGATTTATATAATAACTCAAATCATGTCTAGAACTTAGAATTCATCCCCAATCACTAAGAAGTTTATCTACTCATGGTACTAAAAAAACCCATGAGTTTCATATGATAAAATGGTAAAGAAATAGTTACGGTGATGGAAATAGCTCCAAACCCTAGCTTTTTTTCCTTGAGTTCTCCTCTCCAATGGCTTGATAAAAGATTAAAAGATATATCTCCCAAAAATATTAGAAGAGCCTCTTATATAGGTCTCCAAGTTATTGCTGCGCCCGTGCCGAATCCCGTGCTAATTTGGTTGCCAAAACTCGATAGAATTCCATAACAAAGTCTCCCCAAAAACTGGCCGTGTCAAAGTCTCTTGATAATGTCCAAAGGGGCCTACGCAGATGATGAAGGTCCAGCCCATTGGAAATCATATTTCTCTTGTCAGTTTAAGGAAACCGACAACCTATCTTTTCTTCTTCTCTTACGGCCGGGACTTTCTGTCCGTAAGTTCTCCTGGATGTTTCTTGGTTTTTATTGTTTTCAATTACGGCCTGGTCTATCCAACCGTAATTTCTCTTGGATCTTTTTTTAAATTTTCTCGTCAGTTTTACGGCTGAAACTTTAGCCGTAACAACTTCTGTATCTTTTCTCCATTCCTTCTTTGTAACTTCTTCTCCGAGTTTCTATATCAGCTGTGTTGAGTAATGTAATGTTAGTGAACTAGTGTAATAGGAGTGTTAACTTTACATTAGTTGTGTGTTGTTCAAATGAGTGGATGTTAGACATCCACACATTTTCCTTGTAAGGTCTTTTATAGACCAAGTAGAAGTGGGAGTGTATTATCTCTTCAACTTAATGAAATTAGAGAAAGTGAGAAGAACCAAATAGGTTCCTACTTCTCCATTAACAAAATCATCCACAACCATATCTTTTTTAATCACCCAAACAACCAACAATTGGTATCTAGAGCTTAGATCTATTAGATTTGATCTTGGTGAGTGAAAAACAATCAATTAATACCCATTAAATCAAAAAAATCAGCAACAAATAAACTTTTCAAAATCTTGATCTAAAAAAAACACCCTCATTTCTTCAATCAATCTTCAACCAAACCAATGGCAAGTAGTAGTAACTCAAGTCTATACATTCGACAACCTTCAATACTACTTTTTCATTGAGAAAATTATGATTTTTGGGCCATCAAAATGAAGACCTTGTTCATGTCACAAGATGTGTGGGAGATTGTACAAAATGGGTATGATGAAATTGAAGATATATCAACTCTAGAACAACCCCAAAAGGATTTACTTAAGGAGAGTAGAAAGAAAAATGCAAAAGCATCCATGTACATTCAACAAGGAGTTGGAGACACTATTCTACCAAGAGTAATCCATTTTCCTTTAGCGAAAGAAGCTTGGGATATCCTTCAACAAGAGTATGGAGGTAATAAGAAGGTAAGAGAGTTGAAATTACATTCATATAGAAGAGACTTTGAGAATCTAAAAATGAATGAGAATGAATGTTTGAATGAGTTTTCTTCAAGAGTTGTTGAAATTGTTAATAATATGTTGATGTGTGGTGAGAAGATGGATAAGAATAGAAGCTTTCCAATTGTATTTGAAAAGGAGAAGAATGTTGCATTGAGGATGGAAACCATTGATGAAACATGGTTATGGCATAAAAGACTTGGGCATTTGAATTTCAATAGTCTCAAGGTGCTTTCCAACAAGAACATGGTGCAAGGAATTCCACAACATATCAACCACAAGGATGGAGTATGTGAAGGTTGTGCACTTGGGAAACAACATCGCCAACCATTCCCAAAAGGTGTAGCATGGAGAGCAAAAGAACTTCTTGGTTTGGTACATACAGATGTGTGTGGACCAATGAAGACACCAACTCATGGAGGTAATAGATACTTTATCTTATTCATTGATGATTTTAGTCGTATGACTTGGGTGTACTTCATGAGGAAAAAATCCGAAGTTTTTAGCATCTTCAAGAAGTTCAAGAGCCTTGTTGAAAAGCAAAGTGGTCACTACATCAAAGTTTTGAGAAGTGATAGAGGCAAAGAATACAACAACAAAGAGTTTGATAAATTTTGTGAAGATGAAGGCTTAGAAAGGCAACTAACCGTGGGTTATACTCCTCAACAAAATGGTGTTTCCGAGAAAAAGAACCAAACCGTTATGGAGATGGAGAAGTCCATGCTTCATGAGAAGGGTATGCCTAAAGTGTTTTGGGACGAAACCGTCAAAACCGCCGTCTACTTGATGAATAGGTGTCCAACAAAAGCCGTATGGGATAAAACTCCAATTGAAGCATGGGGTGGAAGAACATCGGTAGGGCATCTTAAAGTTTTTGGTAGTGTGTGTTATTCTCAAATTCCAAAGGTGAAGAGAACAAAGCTTGATGAATCAAGTGAGAAGTGTATATTCATTGGCTATAGCCTCCAATCAAAAGGTTATCGGTTGTTTAGCTTGAAGAACAACACAATGATCACAAACCATGATGTCTTGTTTGATGAAGGAGCTTCATGGAATTGGGAAGAAGGTAAAATTGAGAAGAGAACCATTATTGTTGATGAAGAGCAAGAAAATTCAGCAACAAATGAAGTTGAAGAAGGTGAAGAAAATGAGGAAGAACTACCTCAAACACCTCCAAATACAAGACAATGAGCATCTCCAAGTATGTCTCCAAGTACTAGTGCATCAACATCACCACCATCGGCACCAAAGAAGATGCATAGGTTGAGTGAAGTGTATGAAAGATGCAACTATTGTATGGTCGAACCAGAAAATTTTGAAGAAGCATCAAAAGAACCGGTTTGGATAAAAGCTATGGAAGAAGAAGTTTTAGTCATTGACGAGAACAATACATGGGAGAAAGTAGAAAGGCCAAGTGACAAAGAAGTTATTGGTGTGAAGTGGATCTACAAGGTCAAGTACAATGCGGATGGATCAGTTCAAAGGCACAAAGCAAGGTTGGTGGCAAAGGGATATTCACAACAACCCGGCATCGACTACAATGAGACTTTTGCACCGGTTGCTCGTCTTGACACCATTAGAGCCGTGATTGCTATGGCTTCCCAAAAAGGTTGGTTACTTTACCAACTTGATGTCAAATCGGCATTTTTGAATGGAGAACTCCATGAAGAGGTCTATGTAGAACAACCACAAGGTTTTGTGATTGAAGGAGAAGAAGACAAAGTATACAAGTTGAAGAAAGCTTTGTATGGACTCAAGCAAGCACCAAGAGCTTGGTATAGTGAGATAGATGGATACTTCAAAAGGAAAAACTTCAAAAAAAGCAAGAGTGAGCCTACACTATATGTGAAGACAAAAGGTACGTCTATTCTCATCGTTGCCTTATATGTTGATGACCTTATCTTTACGGGAAATGATGTTCATATGATTGAACAATTCAAGAGAGAAATGATGATGAAATATGAGATGAGTGACATGGGTTTGCTCAAGTACTTCCTTGGTATTGAAGTTCACCAAAGTGAAGATGGAGTGTTCATTTCTCAAAGAAAGTATGCCGAAAAGGTGTTGAAGAAATTTGGTATGCTTGGTTGTAACCCCACATCAACACTACTTGTAGTGAATGAGAAACTCAAGAAAGATAATGGAGGAAGAAAGGTTGATGAGACTTACTATAGAGGTCTTATTGGAAACTTGTTGTATCTTACATATACAAAACCCGACATCATGTTTGCTTCAAGTATGCTTTCTAGGTTCATGATTTCACCTAGTCATCTACATCTTGGCGCGGCAAAGAGGTTGTTGAGGTACATACAAGGAACAATGAATTTTGGAATCATGTATTCAAGAAATTTGGATGTCAAATTAGTTGGCTATTGTGATAGCGACTTGGGAGGATGTATTGATGACATGAAGAGTACATCGAGGTATGCTTTTTCTCTTGGTTCAGGTATATTTACATGGGCATCGAAGAAGCAAGAAACCGTAGGTCAATCCACGGCGGAAGCGGAGTACATTTCAGCATCAATAGCTACATATCATGTTGTATGGCTGAGAAGAATCATGGAAGACATTCAAGAGAAGCAAGAAGAAAGCACCATAATCTTTTGCGACAACAAATCGGCAATTGCTATGTCCAAAATTTCGGGTGAGCATTGTAGAGCAAGGCACATCAAACTCAAGTACCATTTCATTCGAGAAGCGGTTGAAGATGGTGAGATAGAACTCAATTATTGCAAGACGGAAGACCAATTGGCGGACATATTCACCAAGACACTTGCCAAAGGAAAATTTCAACATTTCCGTGAACTACTAGGAGTAGAAGAACATCACATTAAGGAGGAGATTGTTGAGTAATGTAATGTTAGTGAACTAGTGTAATATGAGTGTTAACTTTACATTTAGTTGTGTGTTGTTCAAATGAGTGGATGTTAGACATCCACACATTTTCCTTGTAAGGTCTTTTATAGACCAAGTAGAAGAGGGAGTGTATTATCTCTTCAACTTAATGAAATTAGAGAGAGTGAGAAGAACCAAATAGGTTCCAACTTCTCCATTAACAAAATCATCCACAACCATATCTTTTTTAATCACCCAAACAACCAACAAGCTGCATGGTTCTCGTTTAACAGCAGCACCATAACGAGCTTCTTTTCCCCATTAACTCAGTTCTGATATCTATCATATCAGTCAACTGCCATCTTCGCCATCCGATATAACTAACAGCAATGCCCAAATTCCAACTCGAGCTGCACCATTCATCGCCATTATCATTAATGGCAGCCAACCAATTCGAACTCCAGTACTTCTCATTAACAACACCACCAGCCTGATGTCTTCCATTGTTCTTCTTCTCTGTTTTCTTACTTATCATCATCACCACGATCTCTACAAACTGAACCCAGCCGCCATCTCTTTCACCATTGATCACATATCAACAGCAACCTCAATACTCGAGCTTCTCCCTCGATCTTCTCAGCACAACCTGAGTCCATCATGATCACCATGTTTCTTATCATCGCAGCCAGCTTCTCTTCTTTATCTCCCGTCAGCCAACAGTCCCGTGTTCTATATAAACTTGAGCTTCATTCTCATCTGCAGTCAATGCTCCATCGTCATCTCTGCCTACTGCCAAAGCTCGATATTTTGTTCGACTTAAAACCACCATCGCTGCATGCCATCATCACTGCCAATGCAACAACACATTCGTCCTCTCCTGTGGTTGATCAAAACCCACTAATCTGCATCGAAATCCCAGTCACCGAGTTCAATCAGCTCTGCCATTATTCAGTCTCGTCACTGCCATGTTCCTTTCCTCTCTGCCCAGCACCACGGATACGTCCATTCTTCAGTCCATATGTTCAGAGAAAACTCGAGTTCTGCTCAAGCTCCAACCTCTGCCATCTCCCACTGTCTTCTTAACTTGAGCAGCAACAACCGTAACCACAGCATCAAACCCTGAACTGGTCGCAAGTGGTGAGGAAGAAGATGATGGTGGTAGCCCCGAGAAAATTTGCCGTCTGCCTTTAACACCCACTCTTTCAACTGTTAGTTTTGCAAGACTGACAGTGCAATTTCTCGTTTCCTTATTAGTTAACTGTCAGTTCTGTGGAACTGACAGGCTTAACCTCTTCTTTTGCTCCTAGCTTCCTCATATGATGTCGGAATGAGCTCGCTCTTTCGCCGATTGCTTCGTATTTTCGTCCTCTTCGAGATGATATCAAGGACTCCTAGATTCGAACAAGTTCCGTTTGGTCTTTGGCCCTTCTCCGCTTGCGGCTAACTTCTTTTATTGCTCATTTAAGTGACAATTCGCTTCTTTTGGATGATTCAACTAATAAAACACAAATAAGACAAAACAAACGTAATATACAATAATTTGCAAGAATATAAGCAATTACTAGCATGAAATTGACACTAAATATATGCGAAATATGCACTTAACAAATTCCCCCACACTTGACTTTTGCTAGTCCTCGAGCAAACTATCTAAAATACAACAACTCCATATCATCGAGAAAACGGATGCACTTAGCTAATGCAACATGCCTTTAAACCCCTAGGTGTCCTTAGTGGACGAGTTATAGTCTCGTGAGGGTTTACTAGAGATATACCCGCAAAACCTACTTTTCCAACTTACTAGTTCTCCCAAATGATAGCATCCAACGCGCTAAGAAGACATAGAGATTCTGCACACTAGTCATAAGAAGTTAGACAAATATATATGAACACAATCTCATCCTTAAAAGTTGAGAGAGAAATAACCATCCCTTATCGAAAGAATCCGGGTTCGAGAGTGATCGAAAGTATCGACTCTGCCTCACCAGAAAGGGTTTTATGAAGTTGCTCTCAATAATAAATAGCTTTTTATGGGTCATACATGTGTCCAGGTAGGAATGAAGAGAGAATCCTGCGACACGTTGAATAGTAGGAAGGCAATACCCTCCGAATTGTTTTGAAAACCCACATCTTTTATCATTTTGAAAACCCTTTTTTTTCCTGATGATCTCTAAGAAAGGAAATCAACCACTTAACGAAGGTGGGAATATGCTTACTTACCTCGTTATCCGTTCGAGTGCAGTTAGCACCACTCTCACAGCATCCATAGAAACGTCTTCGGTCTTCATTCCTTGTCTTCGGTCTTCAACTCTTGATGATAACTCTTGACCTTCGTAGAATCTTGACATTGTAACTCTTTTTCTTCAAATCCTTGTTGCTTGAAACTTCATTATAAATTTTTCTTCTTTCCATTGGCTTTATTGAAAGAACAAAACTAGAAACAAACCACAATATGATACAATGAATTTTTCTTGTCTCTTTTTAAAACAAAATAATAAAACTAATAATGAACCTAACAAAATTTTGAACACCAAATTGGGGGATACATGGATTAATTGGGGGATATCTCCCGGCATGGTTTTTTGTTGCTGCCGACATGGTCGATGGATTTCCGGCATTGAAAAACCATGCCGGCAGCTACAGTAAAATATCCCCCAATTAAGTGTTCAAAATTTTCTCTTGTCTTTTTTTTTCTTCAATTTTTTTGTAATTATTTTTGGATTTTTTTTTTTGAAGATAAGAGAAAACAATAGAAATAAAGATAAAATAAAAATGTAAGTACAAAGGCCATGGTGTAAGTACTTTACCGCTTGATTCTTCACAACTTGTATGTCTTGATATCATAAACTTCTTGAACTCTCATCATGATAAATTTCGCTCTTGTACATAAGTCTTCAACATGTAGAAATTCTGCTCCTTGTCTTGTTGCTTTACTTGAATCTAAAATCTGCTCATTTCTGTACTGTTGCCTGTAACCTTGACTGTCTTCAACTTTCCTTCGAATTTGTGATGCTCCTATTGTTGATGATGATGGTGTTTCTATGGACCTGTTGGTGTAGAGAGAGATAAAGTAGATGGTGCTAACTGCGAACAAGATTACAAGTGGTATGTAAGTTAGCAATTCGATGTCACCATCATGATTGATAAAATAGCACTCAAGAGATCAAAGTAGTGCTTCTATTGGTGGGAGGTTGGGTAGCTCACCATTCTACCCGGAATTAGCGTACGGTGACACACACTCTAAAAGCACATATTTAGACACATACAAAGAATTGAAGGTCGGTGCCTCACATGATGTAACAATAGGTAGTCTCCACAATGGGGGATCATAACTCTAATACCGAATTCAGTCTGCACCTCATTTTCCACTAGCATGGTTAAATCCAACTTTAACTCTCACACAAGCAAGAAACCCGATCACGTTCTCTGGCATCTTTCAGTTCAGTCACTCTTGTGAGAATTTCTATGTAATCTTAGCGACATGTATACTATGTGACTCTAAACTAACTACAATTTGGAGTTTTTTATTCAAATATGTACAAAAAAAGTGAAAAATATATATGCAAAATACTCCCCCACACTTAAACTTCACATTGTCCTCAAAATGTAAAACCGAAAGTTCTGAATTCTGATGTAACAGAAGATAAAACGCAAAAACTATGCAAATTGGTAAGGAATTTGGAAAAAATCCATTTCACAAAAGTTATTTATCTACGTGTTTTATACAAAGTGTAAAAAGTTCACAGTGTTTAGATAAAGGTTATGACAGTTATGGTCTCTGGACTGAACTACGTGCAGTCTGAATTTTTCTGACGAAAAGGTATTCGTCATAATTTTCTTCTAAAATAGATTCCGGACTCAATGAAATTAAACAAGGGGATGCAAATATGATATGAAAACAATAAAAACAAAAAATAAAAGGGTTTAAGATACAAAACCTATGGGTTGCCTCCCATTTAGCGCTTGGTTTAAAGTCGTCATCCCGACTTGGCATTCCAATTATGCTACTCCTCCAGATGGAGTAAATCTTGAAGATCTATCTCATCCACATTCACATAAGTGATGTTTTCATAGTATGGATTCAATCTATGGCCGTTGACCTTAGAAGTAGTCCCATCTCTAAGACTAGTGATATCAACTGCACCATGAGAATAAACATTAGTAACAACATATGGTCCAATCCATCTGGACCTTAGCTTACGAGGAAATAGATTAAGACGAGAATGAAATAAAAGAACTTTCTGTCCCACAACAAAATTCTTCCGATAAATCATCTTGTCATGGAAAAGCTTAGTCTTTTCCTTGTATATACGAGAACTCTCGTAAGCATCATTACGTATCTCCTTTAGATCATTGATTTGTAGTTGCCTATGTTTCCCCGCTTTATCATACTCCATGTTGCACATCTTTACCGCCCATAAATCCTTATGCTCAAGTTCAACCGGGAGATGACAAGCTTTGCCATAAACTAACCGATATGGAGACATACCAATCGGTGTCTTGTATGCTGTTCTATATGCCCAAAGTGCATCGTTGAGTCTATAACTCCAATCCTTCCGTGTAGCATTAACGGTTTTCTCAAGGATGGACTTAATCTCACGATTTGAAATTTCAGCTTGCCCACTAGTTTGTGGGTGATACGGCGTACCAATCTTGTGTGTAATGTTATACTTCTTGAGGAGAGCATGAAAGGATTTCTTGAAGTGCGAGCCTCCATCACTGATAACCACTCTTGGTGTACCATGTCTAGAGAAAATATATTCCTTCACAAACTCACAAACAACTTGAGAATCATTATTAGGGGTGGCTTTAGCTTCCACCCATTTAGAAACATAATCCACAGCAAGAAGTATATACAATTTTCCATTCGAATTAGCAAAAGGACCCATAAAATCAATGGACCACACATCAAAAATCTCGACAGTGAGAATAGGATTGAGTGGCATTTGATTTCGAGCACCTATATTTCCCGTTCGTTGACATCTATCACAAGATTTGCAAAAAGCATATACATCCTCAAATAGGGTAGGCCAATAAAATCCACTCTCAAGGACTTTGAGAGCGGTACGTTTAGAACCAAAGTAACCACCACAAGCATAAGAATGACAAAAAGATAGAATTGACTGAAAATCAGAGTTAGGTACGCACCTGTGGATAATTTGATCAACACCATATTTCCACAAGTAGGGCTCATCCCACACATACTGCTTGGCTATTTTATTAAGCTTTAACTCTTGAAAATTAGACATCGTACTAGGTACTTGCCTTGTAACCAAATAGTTCACTATATCAGCATACCAAGGTGTTGAATCTTCAATTGAGAAAAGTTGTTCGTCTGGAAAACGATCCTGTAAGGGGAGTTCTTCTTCGGAAACAACAAGTCTACTTAGATGATCGGAAACTGTATCCTCAACACCTTTCTTATCTCTGATTTCCATATTGAATTCTTGTAGAAAAAGAATCCACTGTATGAGTCTTGGCTTAGCCTCTTTCTTTTTCAATAGGTACCATAGAGCTGCATGATCAGAATATACAATCACATTGGTACCCACCAAATAAGCTCTAAAATTTTCTAATTCAAATACTATAGCCAACAACTCTTTCTCAGTAGTAGAATAGTTGATTTGATCATCGTTTAGGGTCCTTAATGCATAATAAATCACATGTGACCTCTTATCTACTTTTTAACCAAAAACAGCTCCGACTGCATAATCACTTGCATCACACATTAACTCAAACGGAAAACTCCAGTCAGGTGACTTAATAATTGGTGCAGTAGTCAATAATTCTTTCAATTTATTAAAGGCATACCTTCACTCCTGGTCGAAGTTAAAGGAAACCTCCTTTTGCAATAATTTGCACATCGGCATTGAGATTTTGGAGAAATCTTTGATAAACCTCCTATAAAAACCTGCATGACCAAGAAATGAGCGAATTTCCCTCACCGAAGTGGGGTATTGTAAGTTCCTAATCAAGTTTATCTTTGCCTTGTCTACCTCGATCCCTTGAGAGGACACGATGTGACCAAGCACAATTCCATGGTTTACCATAAAGTGGCATTTCTCCCAGTTTAAAACAAGATTAGTGTTTATGCATCTTTTAAGCACAAGTTCAAGATTATTTAAACAAATATCAAATGAATCACCATAAATACTAAGGTCGTCCATAAATACCTCAATGATGTTTTCCACGTAATCAGAAAATATACTAACCATACATCTCTGAAAAGTGGCAGGCGCATTGCAAAGACCAAATGGCATTCTTCTATATGCAAATGTACCGAAAGGACAAGTAAAAGTGGTCTTCTCTTGATCCTATGGTGCAATAACAATTTGATTGTATCACGAATAACCACCCAAAAAACAATAATGTGAATGTCCCGCTAACCTCTCTAACATCTGATCAATGAAAGGCAAAGGAAAGTGATCCTTGCGGGTAGCCGAATTGAGCTTTCTATAGTCTATGCACACTCTCCATCCTGTTTGAACTCTTGTAGGAACGAGTTCATTATCTTGATTTCTAACAACAGTGACACCTAATTTCTTAGGCACCACTTGCACCGGACTAACCCATTTGTTGTCATAAATTGGGTAAATCACAACCACACTTAGTAATTTGAGGATCTCTTTCTTCACGACCTCCATCATTGGGGGATTAAGCCTATGCTGAGCATCACGTAATGGCTTGATATCATCTTCCATAAGGTTTCTATGCATGCACATGGATGGACTAATGCCTTTGATGTCAGCAATTGTCCAACCAATAGCCGTTTTGTGCTCTTTCAGAACCCTAAGGAGGCGTTCTTCTTGTATTGCTGTGAGATTCTTTGCAATAATGACTGGAAGCTCTTCCCCATCACCTAAATAAGCATACTTTAAGTGATCAGGTAGAGGTTTCAGCTCTAATTTAGGTGTCTGCATAACAGAAGGTAAAGGAACTTCATCAGTTACAGGTAAAGAGATATATGAAATATTACCTGTTTTAACTTCTTGTGATGCCGTAAAAGCACCACATGTCTCAAAAAACTCCTAGAGAATATCAACGTCCAAGTTAGGAATGCCATGGACGTCTAAATCAATGCTATTTTGTAGCACAGATTCAAGTTCATCTTCGTTGTTCAAATCAAACATCAGTTGTGCTAACAAACCAATAACATCAACAGAAAATGAGGAATGGATATCACTTGGATAACGCATAGCTTCAAAAATATTGAAGCGTATAACCTCTTTTTCAAACTCCACAGTGAGTGTCCCAGTATCATAATCAATCTTCGTCTTAGCAGTCTTCATAAATGGTCTCCCAAGAAGTAATGAAGTAGACGAACAATTGTCCCCATTTTGCATATCCACAACAAAGAAATCAACCGGAAAGATTAGTTCATTCACTTTCACCAACACGTCTTCCATGAGTCCCTTAGGATATATGTTAGACTTATTAGCTAATTGAATGATAATCCATGTTTCCTTTAAAGGTCCCAGATTCAAAGAATCATAAACATCGGCTGACATCACGCTTATGGAAGCTCCCAAATCAAGCAAAGCACGCTCAAACCGTTTGCCACCAATAGTAATTGGCACTGTAAAACCACCAGGATCTTTACACTTTGCAGGCATCTTCTTTAGCAACATAGCTGAAGCACTTTCTCCCACCTGAGTGATCTCGTTAGCAATCAACCTCTCATTCCTTGTACACAAATCCTTCAGAACCTTTGAATACCTGGGTACCGTTCTAATGGCCTCAATAAATGGAATATTGATATGCACCTTGCTTAAAATATCCATAATCTCCTTGTATGGAGCTTGCTTATTTGACTTGGCAAAATGGCTAGGAAAAGGAGGTGGTGTGGTAAAAGTAGGAACTGTGTCCTTAGGTTGGCCAGTTGAGGCTGGCTTTTCCTTTGGAACGGTTTCCACCTCTACTTCCTCTTCCAAGTCGTGACTAACCTTTTCTTGTTTTTTTGGCTCTTTTGTTTGCTTCTCACTTCTTAGAGTTACAGTATTAACGTTCGCTCTTGGATTCACAAAAGGATGTGATGGCAACTTTGCCGAATTCTGTGCATTTATTTCATTCATGTCTGTAGCCAACTGTCCAATTTGAAGTTGCAAGTCTTTTATAGCCATATCTTGTTTCTGCAGAATTGTATCTTGACGCTGAGCATTTGCATCTTGCTTTTGCATCATCATTTTTATCATCTCCTCTAAACTAGAACTCTGAGTCTGTTGTTGAGGCTGAGGTGGAGGTTGTGGTCGGAACTGTGGTTGTTGAAAACCACTTTGTCGCCCATAAGGATTAAGAGTTGCAGCTTGCTGATTTGCATAACTGAAATTTAGGTGATCTTTCCAACGTAGATTATAAGTATTAGAGTAGGGATCATACCTTGGCCTCTGATTAGGGAACACAGCATTCACTTGTTCAGACTCTTCTTCATAAGTAGGAATAATCACTGCTGCCATTCGTTGTACTACCTTCTCTATGTTGTTTATCCGTTACTCTGATTGTGCAGATTCTCCCATCTCGCCAACTCTTCTGACATTGGAGTTGTTTCTGGTGTAGAATTGTTGAGCATTGGCACCAATACTCTCAATCAAACTAGTTTCCTGCGAGATTGTCTTCTCAGTAAGTGAACTACCGGCAGCCGCATCAATCAAATTCCTCTGTTCTGGAAGTAATCCTTCGTAGAATTATTGAATGATAAGTATTTAGGATATATTATGGTGTGGGTAGCTTGCCAACAACCTCTTATACCTCTCCCAATATTCATATAGAGACTCCCCACACATCTTTAGAATGCCACTAATATCCTTACGAACGGATGCCGCTTTGGAAGCAGAAAAATATTTCTCCAGAGATAGCTTTTTCATCTAAGTCCATGTTGTAACACTCCCTGGAGGAAGACAATACAACCATTCTTCTGCTAAGTCTGTCAATTAGAACGGGAAGGCTTGTAGCATAGCCATATCTCTGTCTGCGGTCGCATGCCTCAGACTTATCATTGTGTTCTTGAACTGTTGAAGGTGTCGATTTGGATTTTCACCTGGATGTCCCTTGAACATTGGTAGATGATGAAGTAGATTCAACTTCAGCTCTACTGGGTTAGTGATTGTAATGCACGGTGGTTGCGAATCTAAGCATGGAGATGTCAACTCTCCTAACTTCCTCTACACAGGTGGAGGTGGTGGTGGATTTTCACCGTCGTTCACCATTATTGATGCAGAAGGTTTTTCTTGCAACTGTGGACGTGCTTTTAGTACCGTTCCCTTGCGAGTTTGAATTCCGCACCTCAGGTAACTCCAATCCTTCTGTTAGAGCACTGCTCGGTCGAACTCGCAAGCGTTTCTATCTAAAGATTGTTGTTAAGTTTAGTTGCAAAAACTATAAGTCTTGATTTCTAGTCTACGTATAGCTAAGTCCAGGACTAGGATAGAAAGTGTAGTTGAGTTCTAGACTCCACGACGTTCATCATACAAAGACGAAGAACTACTCAAGGAACTGGTGGAACTTCATCGACTAAAGGTATGTGGAGACTTGAACTTATCTATCACTCAAAAAGTCTATCTACTCTATCTCCTATCTTGAGACAAAAGTCGTATTACTATATAGACTTCGATTATACACATTTGCTATTTTAAGTCGAGTTTATCTCGCTCTCGAAATATGTTTTGTTAAGTTTTCGCTTTGGCCAAGTTCATCTTTACTCGTGACGAAAGTCATGTTGATTATTTCAATATCTTGAAAATTGCTTTGATGAAAAATAGTGTGTGAATAACCTCTATTTAAAATCCTCTAAGAATGTTTCAATGATTGAAATAAAGAGTTTAGAATATGTAACCATATTTGGATATAAGCATATATAGTGTGTTCGCACATTAGTGTATAAGTCCAAAACCGGGAACCAAATGTATGCATACTTGTGTGTATACAAAATGGTTGATGGAGACTGGGTAAGTATGCGTACCCATACGCATACTGGCGGAAGTTAACGTCCGTGAATTTATGCTGAGTTTGTAATTCAAAATCAACTAATCTGGTTACCTAAGTACGCGTACCCGTATGCATACTGGCGGAAAATTCACGTCCGTGAATTTCTGCTGAGTTTGAAAACCAAATCAAACTAAAATCTGGTTACTTAAGTACGCATACCCGTACGAATACTTAAGTGTGTTACTTTATAAAATTGGTTTATTCGTGAACTTAAATTTATATAAACTAAGGAATGCATATTTGCAAACCGTGGCTATAAAGTTCATGAATCGTTTCGAGTGAATCAAAACCAATTTCTCTTCGATTGTGTCTTGTATACTTCTATGAGATCTAAGCAATTGAACAACTCTTGAACAAGTTCATTTGAGTCATTTGAACTAGTTATGGTGAAGATGAATAAGGTTGATATGAAAGTGCTCATATGGCTAACCATTTGGTTAACTACTGTTGAACCAACGACTTGTACACGTTTAGGTACGGTTACACAAACCTAAATGACGTATATTTCATTTGTGTATAACAAGCTAAGTTCGATCTAACGGTTGAAAGATATTAGCTTGAATCTAATCAGGTTTTCATCTAACGGTGAATATTGAATGCTTTGTTACCAAGGTAACTTAGATTGCACACCCTGATTTGGAGACTATATAAAGGAGAACTCTATCAACTAGGAAAGTTAATCCCCACACCTCCTGTGTGATACTAGTTGTATAAGCTAGAGTCGATTCTCCTTTAACCTTAGGTTTCGACCGAGACCCTGTAGGTTAACAACTTAAAGACTTCATTGGGATTGTGAAGCCAGACCCAACTATTTTCTCTGTAGTTGCGTGATCTGAACTTGCCCGATTCTATCGTATTGAGTACAATTAAAATAATTGACTCGAGATTAATTTCTCAGATATGCAAGATAAAAGTAATCACAAACATCTTCGTCTCATCGTTCGTGATTCCATAATATCTAGTTTCGCCATCATACGATTTAGATTATTATGAGGTGATTGATAATTCTAGGCTGTTCTTCGGGAATATAAGTCCGGGTTATCGATTGGTTCTTGTTCACCTTGATTTATCAAAAGACGGAACAAAACTCGTAGGTATTTCTGTGGGAGACAGATTTATCTACTCTTGTAGACTTTTCTGTGTGAGACGGATTTGTTTATTAAAGTCTTCGACTTTGGGTCGTAGCAACTCTTAGTTGTGGGTGAGATCAACTAAGGGAATCAAGTGCGTAGTATCCTGCTGGGATCAGAGATGTAAGGAGCGCAACTGTACCTTGGATCAGTGTGAGATTGATTGGGGATCAACTACAGTCTAGACCGAAGTTAGTTTGTAGTATGCTAGTGTCTCTAGCGGCTTAATACAGTGTGTGTTCAATCTGGACTAGGTCCCAGGGTTTTTATGCATTTGCGGTTTCTTCGTTAACAAAACTTCTGGTGTCTGTGTTATTTCTTTTCCGCATTATATTTTTTTATATAATTGAAATATCACTGGTTGTGCGTTGAATCAATCAATTGGGAAATCCGACCTTTGATTGTTGATTGAAATTGATTGATACTTGAACATTGGTCTTTGATACCTTTCAAGTTATTTTCTCCTGTATTCAATTAGACTCGCATATTTCTATTTTCTTGAGTAAGGATTGAATCAAAAAATTAAGATATAACTCTTTGATATACTTTTTTATTAAGATTGAGTCTGATTGTCTAGTTGATTCTCTTAAAAGTATATTGGATTTAGTCCATACAGATTGCTAAGCGAATTATTGGGTGTGGTTGTTGTACCCCCACTTTTTCATTTGGTATCGGAGCTGGCAAACACGTTTAAGACCTTATAAGTCTGTGTTTGTAGTGATCTGACTCTATGGACGACAGTAATATCTCTGATAAACGCGTCACCAGAAACAAAAGTTCTATTTCAACAATATCTATTAAAGAGAAAGATTCGTCAATCTCAAACATAGATGAACCTAGTGTTCTGACGAAACAGACTTAAACTGACATGTTCTAAAGAAAAAGCTCCTTGTAAAGAAAATACTGAAGTTCAGTCTTCACGTATCTTACTCGAAGCGAGCCTTAAAAAAGATGCTTTTGAAATTGAACATCTCTTGAGCAAACTCTCGATTCAAGGATGTTCTAAAAAGTCCACTATACCATATACTTCTATTGCAACTGAGAGAGTTCCAGTTTCAGAAGTAAAATCGGAATTCCCTTCTATTGGAAAAGATGTGCCTATAGCCTCTTCTAATCAAGGATGTTGCACATCACATGGAAGGAAGAAATCTCCAAACGTTGATGTTAAGACGATACCTTCTAATCACTCTCATGATCATAAAGTATGTCTCTTTTGTGATTCAAAAGGGCATGTTAAGCAAAAGAGAAACTTTAGGTTGAATAACAATTCCATTGTTCGACTTCAACACACCTTAGACCTAATCCTCAAAGGTGCAACTTACATTCGTATGTCTAAACCAATTGGTTTCAGTACTCACCCTGTGTATTCTACCAGGAAAGTCAGTTCTATGAGTTTCTCAAATGCTCAGAAGCATAATAGACGTCTCAACAAAAATCGTCTAAGAAGAGGTCAATTTTTTCTTTCTATCAAAAAGGGAGATAATGTTACCTTTGATGTGAACAAAGTATCAAGATAAGGAAGCAAAAATGATGATATGGAAAATAACCTAAAAGTGATAATTGAAGGTTATAAAGAAATCGTCAACAGGCTGTCAACCGCCTCTAGTCAAAATTCTTCTGGTAAGAACTCAAACTATGTCTCATATTTTGATGACAGTAAGTTTTATGATAATTTCTCACATCAAAAGAGGTTCTTTCCTAGATTTGAAAGGAAAAAGAGACTCAACCATGAACATCGTTCATTTAATGAGTTTAGGGCTCATTCTTGTGCTAATTAATCAAGGGTTGAGAACTTACTCATAAAAATCCTGTTGAGTAAGTTGTGGTAATAATCAGGTATACTTTTGGAAAAATTGCTTTCTGTTTAGTTGAGCTATTTTCTTATCATTTATAGCTAAATTATTGTCTGCAGACAAAATTGCTTAAGTATTTGCTGTGTCTAAAGATGTTCTTCTTTTTGCTTTCTTTTTGCCTTGTTTTCGAAGAAGGTTTCTTTGCAACTATGTTACCTACTACTCTAGTGCTCTAAATTGTTTCTCTACA
Source organism: Papaver atlanticum (assembly GCA_023531105.1). NCBI lineage: Eukaryota > Viridiplantae > Streptophyta > Magnoliopsida > Ranunculales > Papaveraceae > Papaver > Papaver atlanticum. The sequence goes on from JAJJMB010006268.1 coordinate 1,392,512, forward strand.
GAGATATAAAATTTATTGAGCCAAAATTTTGTGAAAATATTCACGTAGCAAAATTTCTGTTGTGTCGTAAAATATGACCCTTTGTGTTTTTATTTTATGGGTAAAGTTGTGCTCGTACGGGTACCCATGTTACCGTCACGAATCAATTTATGAAACCCTAAAAATCACCTTCCCTAAGAAACCTTTTAAATACCAAACCTTTGAGTCACGTACGCATACTCTGGGTTATTTTGTGATTGGTCAAGAATGTCTTCTTATAGCTCTAGCGGTTTTGCAATAGGTTTTCTTGATAGAGGTATTGGTTTCGAGTCCAAGGAAAGGAAGAAAAGAACCCTAGTAGAAGATGATCATCCTAATGCCTCATGTTACTATGCCTATACACATCAGGATGTTAAGAATGAGGATATGGTTTCTGCTGAAGTGGTTCATGATTTTCTTAAATATTTTGAAGAAGCAAAACTGCAGCTCGTTGATACTTTGAAGAGTCTTGATGTGTTAAGAACTGAGTTGAAAAAGGTTACTTCTGACCTTGGTCTCATAAAGACACATGTTAAAGATCTTCTCAATGAGGATATCTTCTCTGAAGAAGCAGTAGATGCTGTCAATCACAAGATCAAAGACCTCAAGGCTCGTGAGGATTCCGAAACGTCTATGTGAATTCAGTTCGTGTTCGGCTTTGGTGGTTTAGAAGTCTGTCTTTGTTCATTAGCTTGTTGATTTTATTTTGTCTAGTAAAGCTTCTTATGATAATTTATTCTTGTGTTTTTAAGAAGAATAACTAGAGTTTGGAATAGCCATTATTGTGATTACACATAGCTATGTCCAACGTTTTCATCTTCAATATTTTTAGATTTATTTGTTTAAATTCTAAAATATTTTTGTTTGGAAGATGATTTTTGCAGTATTAATCCTTATGGTTTTATATACTGCAATTTATTATGGGATATGTGTGTTTGCGTCCGCGAACTATGAGTGTCCCATACGTTGTGAAAAGTTAAGTCCTTCGTATGTCGATATGCAAGTATTGATAAAAGAATGAATGAACTTTTGAAAAAAACAAAATTAAAGCCTTTTATGTCATTATGCAAATATTGATGGAAGAAAGGATGAGCTTTTGTTTACAAACATTAAGTCTATTGTATGTCATTGAGCAAATAGTGATGGAAGATAGAATGAATCTTTTTCTACTCCGCAGTATTGATCTTCCCTGATCCATATTTTTTATGTATATACTGTGTGGATCCGTAAGTCTTCTTATGTTGAGCATTTCCAATTAGATTAATCATGGGTTCTCTTGTGGTTAGTTTAGTTGAGTATTCCGGTTGAATTAATCATGGGTTCACTTGTGGTTAATTCAATTGAGTATTTTGGATAAAAACTCATATTATTATATGATTTGTTGTTGTCCAAAGAAATCCTTCTTTTCTTGTGAAAGTAAGGTCTCCCTTGTTGTTCTTTCGGGAATGACATTATATGGGGGAGAGTTCTTATTTTAACTTGTGCTTTCTTGCCAAATCTTTGTGGGGAGTGCGGCTGTGGAATATTATAGGGGTTATCTTGTATCTTTATAAACTCCTTGATGAATGCATTTAGTTTCGGCTATATGATTGCGTCTAAAAAGTTGATATGTGCTGTCTTTTGGTCATGAAATGTCTCTATGGAAATTTTATTAGGATCCCACTAGTTTTCGTACCTTTGCTAATTTTATTGACAAAAAGGGGGAGAATTAATGTGTAGTTCACACTACAAATACATATGGTTTTCGGATCATTATGTAAGGAGGAGTGGTTTCCATGTGAGATGGAGTATTGACTAAGGCGGGGTGATACATATCACCATAGTATTGTTGTCAAAGTTGTGATACAATTGAACTTTGATGCTGTGTAATAATACTATGACACTGTGTAACAATGATTGAGAGCTTTTGTTTTCTCATTGTTATGGCTACGGATTTTCAACAACGATGATGCTAAACTTACAACCTTTGTAATCATTGGAGTACTTGGAAGTGACGAAGTTTCGAGTAATGTTGAAGAACCAAGGAGATCAAGCATGTGGAAGAGAAGCTGCAAAGTATATATTTTGTAATCCATATGTATTGATAGTTTTTTCACTAAAATTGACAAAGGGGGAGATTGTTAGAGAACTGCTCGGTCGAACTCGCAAGCGTTGCTATCTAAAGCTTGTTGTCAAGTTTAGTTGCCAAAACTATAAGTCTTGATTTCTAGTCTACATATAGCTAAGTCTCAGACTAGGATAGAAAGTGTAGTTGAGCTCTAAACTCCACGACGTTCATCATACAAAGACGAAGAACTACTCAAGGAACTGGTGGAACTTCATCGACTAAAAGGTATGTGGAGACTTGAACTTATCTATCACTCAAAAAGTCTATCTACTATATCTCCTATCTTGAGACAAAAGTCGTATTACTATATAGACTTCGATTATACACATTTACTATTTCAAGTCGAGTTTATCTCGCTCTCGAAATATGTGTTGGTAAGCTTTGACTTTGCCCAAGTTCATCTTTACTCGTGACGAAAGTCATGTTGATTATTTCAATATCTTGAAAATTGCTTTGATGAAAAATAGTGTGTGAATAACCTCTATTTAACATCCTCAATGATTGAAATAAAGAGTTTAGAATATGTAACCATCTTTGGATATAAGCATATATAGTGTGTTCGCACATTAGTGTATAAGTCCAAAACCGGGAACCAAATGTATGCATACTTATGTGTATACAAAATGGTTGATGGAGACTGGGTAAGTATGCGTACCCGTACGCATACTGACGGAAGTTCACATCCGTGAATTTCTGCTGAGTTTGGAATTAAAAACCAACTCATCTGGTTACCTAAGTACACGTACCCGTACGCATACTGGCAGAAAGTTCACGTCCGTGAATTTCTGCTGAGTTTGAAAGCCAAATCAAACTCAAATCCGGTTACTTAAGTACGCATACCCGTACGCATACTTAAGTGTGTTACTTTTTAAAATTGGTTTATTCGTGAACTTAAATTTATATAAACTAAGGAATGCATATTTGCAAACCGTGGCTATAAAGTTCATGAATCGATTCGAGTGAATCAAAACCAATTTTCCTTCGATTGTGTCTTGTATACTCCATGATATCTAAGCAATTGAACAACTCTTGAACTAGTTCATTTGAGTCATTTGAACTAGTTATGGTAAAGATGAATAAGGTTGATATGAAACTACTCATATGGCTAACCATTTGGTTAACTACTGTTGAACCAAAGACTTGTACACGTTTAGGTATTGTTACACAAACTTAAATGACGTATATTTCATTTGTGTATAACAAGCTAAGTTCGATCTAACGGTTGAAAGATATTAGCTTGAATCTAATCAGGTTTTAATCTAACGGTGAATATTGAATGCTTTGTTACCAAGGTAACTTAGATTGCAAACCCTTATTTGGAGACTATGTAAAGGAGAACTCTAGTAACTGGGAAAGTTAATCCACACACCTTCTGTGTGATACTAGTTGTATAAGCTAGAGTCGATTCTCCTTAAACCTTAGTTTTGTACCGAGACCCTGTAGGTTAACGACTTAAAGACTTCATTGGGATTGTGAAGCCAGACCAAACTATTTTATCTGTAGTTGCGTAATCTGATCTTGCCCGATTCTATCGTATTGAGTACAATTGAAATAATTGAATCGAGATTAATTTATCCGATAGGCAAGATAAAAGTAATCAAAAACATCTTCGTCTCATCGTTTGTGATTCCACAATATCTAGTTTCGTTATCATACGATTTAGATTATTGTGAGGTGATTGATAATTCTAGGCTGTTTTTCGGGAATATAAGTCCGGGTTATCGATTGGTTCCTATTCACCTTGATTTATCAAAAGACGGAACAAAACTCGTAGGTATTTCTGTGGGAGACAGATTTATCTATTCTTGTAGACTTTTCTGTGTGAGACGGATTTGTTTATTAAAGTCTTCGACTTTGGGTCGTAGCAACTCTTAGTTATGGGTGAGATCAACTAAGGGAATCAAGTGCGTAGTATCCTGCTGGGATCAGAGACGTAAGGAGCGCAACTGTACCTTGGATCAGTGTGAGATTGATTGGGGTTCAACTACAGTCCAGACCGAAGTTAGTTTGTTGTAGGCTGGTGTCTGTAGCGACTTAATACATTGTGTGTTTAATCTGGACTAGGTCCCGGGGTTTTCTGCATTTGCGGTTTCCTCGTTAACAAAACTTCTGGTGTCTGTGTTATTTCTTTTCCGCGTTATATTTTGTTATATAATTGAAATATCACAGGTTGTGCGTTGAATCAATCAATTGAGAAATCCGACCTTGGTTATTTATTGAAATTGATTGATACTTGAACATTGATCTTTGGTACCGTTCAAGTTATTTTCTCTTGTATTCAATTAGACTCGCAGATTTCTATTTGCTTGAGTAAGGATTAAATCAAGAAATTGAGATTTAACTCTCTTATATACTTTTTATTAAGATTGAGTCTGACTGTCTAGTTGATTCTCTTAAAAGTATATTGGAGTTAATCCAAATAGATTGCTAAGCGAATTATTGGGTGTGGTTGTTGTACCCCCACTTTTCCACCTTCGATATCAGAGATTAAGTACCTAATACAAAAATTTAGAAAACAAAGTTAAAAAAAAACTAAAAACAAAATAAAACTACTAAAGCTACCGACTGCTCCCCGGTAGCGGCGCCAAATTTTGATGCGTGTCGTAGGTGCACAAATTAATTCACTTATATTCTACTTTACTAATGAATAATATAGTAGCAAGTAAGATTCGTTCATACGAAGAGCAGGGAGTTTTAGTTGTCAAAAATGTCACAATGGGGGGATTTTGTTTTAGATTCAAAGTAAAATCAAAGCAATTAAAAAATAATTAAGTTGCAAACAATGGAGAGAAATATGATCAGGGAATCCTTCTTCGTTACTAAACCGTCATCAAGTTATTATATTCATCCATTAATACAATTAATCACAGATTATTACCAACCGTGGAATAACAACTAACTCAGTGCTATCCCCTAAGTTCCTTATATCATTGGGTACGGAAGCTCTCCAATACAAGATTCTATTCGTCGAAACCACCTAGTAGTAGCTCACTCAAGGTGTAATTTGGTCGAATGCTTTATCTTTTGTGAATTATAGATTAATCCTAGTTGTTAGGTTCTTAGCTCAAGGTCCACTTTCTAGTGTTATTTATACACACAATCGCTACACAGAATCCCTTTGCAAGGTCTTGTGTTCTCTACTTTTGTATGAATTATTCGACTATTACTTATCTCCTAACTCAATACTAGCATTTGATTGAATCATCAAATTAATTCAGTTGGCCACCTAAACAATCTATCAATCAATCATAAATATTCCAATTAGTATAAACAATCAATAATCATGTGAAGAACTTAAAAATAGATTTATATAATAACTCAAATCATGTCTAGAACTTAGAATTCATCCCCAATCACTAAGAAGTTTAGCTACTCATGGTACTAACAAAACCCATGAGTTTCATATGATAAAATGGTAAAGAAATAGTTACGGTGATGGAAATAGCTCTAAACCCTAGTTTTTCTTCCTTGAGTTCTCCTCTCCAATGGCTTGATAAAAGATTAAAAGATATATCTCCCAAAAATATTAGAAGAGCCTCTTATATAGGTCTCCAAGTTATTGCTGCGCCCGTGCCGAATCCCGTGCTAATTTGGTTGCCAAAACTCGATAGAATTCCATAACAAAGTCTCCCCAAAAACTGGCCGTGTCAAAGTCTCTTGATAATGTCCAAAGGGGCCCACGCAGATGATGAAGGTCCAGCCCATTGGAAATCATATTTCTCTTGTCAGTTTAAGAAACCGACAGCCTATCTTTTCTTCTTCTCTTACGGCCGGGACTTTCCGTCCGTAAGTTCTCCTGGATGTTTCTTGGTTTTTATTGTTTTCAATTACGGCCTGGTCTATCCAACCGTAATTTCTCCTGGATCTTTTTTTTAATTTTCTCGTCAGTTTTACGGCTGAAACTTCGAGCCGTAACAACTCCTGTATCTTTTCTCCATTCCTTCTTTGTAACTTCTTCTCCGAGTTTCTATATCAGCTGCATGGTTCTCGTTTAACAGCAGCACCATAACGAGCTTCTTTTCCCCATTAACTCGAACTCAGTTCTGATATCTATCATCTCAGTCAACTGCCATCTTCGCCATCCGATATAACAGCAATCCCCAAATTCCAACTCGAGCTGCACCATTCATCGCCATTATCATTAATGGCAGCCAACCAATTCGAACTCCAGTACTTCTCATTAACAACACCACCAGCCTGATGTCTTCCATTGTTCTTCTTCTCTGTTTTCTTACTTATCATCATCACCACGAGCTCTACAAACTGAACCCAGCCGCCATCTCTTTCACCATTGATCACATATCAACAGCAACCTCAATACTCGAGCTTCTCCCTCGATCTTCTCAGCACAACCTGAGTCCATTATGATCACCATGTTTCTTATCATCGCAGCCAGCTTCTCTTCTTTATCTCCCGTCAGCCAACAGTCCCGTGTTCTATATAAACTCGAGCTTCATTCTCATCTGCAGTCAATGCTCCATCGTCATCTTTGCCTACTGCCAAAGCTCGATATGTTGTTCGACTTAAAACCACCATCGCTGCATGCCATCATCACTGCTAATGCAACAACACATTCGTCCTCTCCTGTGGTTGATCAAAACCCACTAATGTGCATCGAAATCCCAGTCACCGAGTTCAATCAGCTCTGCCATTATTCAGTCTCGTCACTGCCATGTTCCTTTCCTCTCTGCCCAGCACCACGGATACGTCCATTCTTCAGTCCATATGTTCAGAGAAAACTCGAGTTCTGCTCAAGCTCCAACCTCTGCCATCTCCCACTGTCTTCTTAACTTGAGCAGCAACAACCGTAACCACAGCATCAAACCCTGAACTGGTCGTAAGTGGTGAGGAAGAAGATGATTGTGGTAGTCCCGAGTAAATTTTCCGTCCGCCTTTAACACCCACGCTTTCAACTGTCAGTTTTGCAAGACTGACAGTGCAATTTCTCGTTTCCTTCATAGTTAACTGTCAGTTCTGTGGAACTGACAGGCTTAACCTCTTTTTTTGCTCCTAGCTTCCTCATATGATGTCGGAATGAGCTCGTTCTTTCGCCGATTGCTTCGTATTTTCGTCCTCTTCGAGATGATATCAAGGACTCCTAGATTCGAACAAGTTCCGTTTGGTCTTTGGCCCTTCTCCGTTTGCGGCTAACTTCTTTTATTGCACATTTAAGTGCTAATTCGCTTCTTTTGGATGATTCACCTAATAAAACACAAATAAGACAAAACAAACGTAATATACAATAATTTGCAAGAATATAAGCAATTACTAGCATGGAATTGACACTAAATATATGCGAAATATGCACTTAACAAAATACTTAAAGTTTCACTAATTCATTTAGTTCCCAACGGAATTAGTCACTGTCGCACATCTTGATGTTAATATATTCAGCTTTATATATTGAACTTATGATATGATTATATGGTGGATGATTTGGCCGATTGGATTGAATAACTTTACAAAGAAAAAGGTATTCACCCGGTGCGGAGCACGGGTTACTTCCTAGTTGGTTAATATGATCATAAATACCATTGATATTTTTCCTTCTCTGCTTAATTATCGCATTTTGGTGAAAGAAAGTAGTGTCTTTATCACCTAGCATAACAAACTTTTCATTACCCATAATTTTCCACAGCTCCTCCTCGTAATCCAGAAGTTTACCTAACTATCTCGGCTTTAGCTGTAAGAAGGGAGGGATTATCCAGTCTAGTGTTAGGTTCAGAGAGGATGGAGGTAACTTTGGAGTCCAAAGCGATTAGGTTCTGTTGAATATTGCCGAAATGGTTGTTATTCCAGAAACCAACATCACCCCTTACAGAGTGAAGCTTATTGAGTAGTTTGAAAGCATGAGATCCATGGTAGTGTTTGGACCAGGAGTTATGAATGATTTCTCTACGTCTACTTTCCTCATTGAAAAAAACAAAATATTTAAAAGGTTTGTGGCACTTCAGCTGAGGGATGTCAGTATTAAGGAAAACTGGAGAGTGGTCTGACCCCACATGGTTCAGGTGTCTTAGGGAGTAGTTTGGAAAAAGAGTAGCCCAAGCCCCATTTTTAGACCCCTATCAAGTCTTTCTTCTACAAGATTTGGACCAGGTGAATGGAAATCCTAAGAAGCCTAGGTCTTTAAGACCAAGAGAATTGAAGAGGTTTGAGTATTCTCTGATTAAAACACCATTGTACTGAACTCCACCTCTCTTCTCGGACTGGTCTAAAATGATATTCAAGTCCCCTAAAATTAACCTAATTCTCTGATTAAATCTAGATTTGATACTCTTCTTAGCTTTTAGGGGATTTTGCTTAGTCAATGAAGATCCCTTGTTAAAATTTGGTTGTGGAGAGATAAAACCCCTAACAGGAGACAGAGGCGAAGAAGAATTGGGGGAAAAGAATTTGGTTTTCTTCCGAGTGCTGATAGAGTTAGGTAACTCTTTTCTCTTTAGGCCAGCGAGAGATGGGCTAGGGACAAAGTGAGCATGGTTTTTGGGCCAGGTTCGAACCCGTTTTCTAGTTTTATGAGCTGGAACCAAGTGGAGTAGACCGAGTTGGGGTTGATTTAAGAGCGGGACAAACCTTGAAACCGGGCCAACACCTGGAAGGATGAGGGGGTCAGAAATAATCGAGATTTGGGGTTGAGTATTGAAGTAACTTGTTTTAGGGATGGTTATGACTGTGTGTTGAAAAGGGTTGTAAGAGAAATCATCAATATTGTGGGGTTTGAAAGATAGAGAAGACTGTTGGCCCGTGGGAGTGATATTTGGGAAAATGGGGTTTTGAGTGATACTGGACGGGGGTGACTTCTGTTATCAGAGTTATCGGATTTGGGAGGAAAGAAACATGATTTTCCCAAACATTGGTAGGAGGAGCAGCAGGCAAAGGAGAGACGAAACTCAAAGGTCTAGCTGTGGGTTGTGTGAAAGGTGTGGTGGAGCTAGAGGGGAGAGATGGGGATTTTGAGAGAGGTGTTTTAGCGATTGGGTGGGAAGAAACAGATGGGTTGAGTTTAATTTTGTTTTCCATCTCAATCTTAGATAGAGCAGTGGCGATAAGCTCTATGCGTTTAGAGTTGCAGTTTGTTCTTGGATGATCCAGAGTACGACAGACATGACAGAGTTCAAATGGTTGTAAAGCATAAGAGAACTCCATCCACGTCTTCACACCTTCTACTGCACATTCAGAACCATATGGAAGCCTTTTGGTAACTTCAATTTCCACTGTAACCTCAACATTTTTTTCATCACGGTCACGACCATACAGTTTTTTTAATAATAACATCGTGCCAGCTAGTTCAGCAATCTTTTTAAGAGCTTCATACATTATATAATTAGTAGGCACTCTCTTCATAGTAATACTAACAAGAACACAATTAAACTCTGCATCTTTGATCACTTGGACACCATAATGCGGGATTTTGATACATTTGTATCTTACTCTCTCCGGAAATTAGTGATCCTCAAGACGAATTGGGGATATAATTGTAATTTAGGAGAGATTACTGATTTAAGGCAGTATTCCTATAAAAGGAAAATAGATTCCTAAGAGGTTTGGGAAACCAAACTAAAGTAAGAAAGTATACCTAGATAAGGAAATACTTCCGAGAACAAGGAAATATTCATAGAAAGGGAAATATACCTAGAAAAAGAATTATTCATAGATAAGGAAATAGATTCATATAAGGTTTGGGAAACCGCTAAAGCATATAAATATAGATGTTTAGCTCATAGCTAAGGCATCTAGAGTGTGGTTTGTGATATAAACACACCTAGATCTAGATAGTGTGGTTTGACACCTAGAAAAGGAGGTTTAACGCACAGAACTAGAGAGAAGTTTGTGAGGAAATTTATTATTTTGAAAGCAAGCTTAGCAAACGGTTTAAGGTTATTTACCTAGAGAGATTGTGAACGTAACAAAGAGATAATTGTAATAGTTTTCTTGTTCATAATCTTGAGAAGATAATTTATTCGAATTTGGTTTCTCGTGTATTCTGTTTTTTTAGTTTTCTTCTATTATTATTCTAAATTCCGCCTCTATAACAATAGTCACCAAGGTACATAGATCAATACGTATCAAGTTGGTATCAGAGCAGGGTTCGTTTCTTTAAGGGAATATTCTTGTGGTTTATGGGCTTCACTAGATCTCTCTACAAAAATCTTGGTGAGGTGCTCAAGAAGCAAGAAGACGTTTAAAGAACAAGGGAACCAAAGATAGGAAAGTCAGTTGATGATCCTAAGCAAAGCGAACCACAAACTATATAAGAGAAGGTGGCTATGCTACAAACAGATATGAAGTCTACTACACCCAAGCCGAAGACGAAGAAAAAGACTACATTTTCATCTGATGTTTTTGAAGAAAATGACGAGGAAGAAGAAGAACCACTCGAAAAAGATTGCATTATGGAGCGAAAAGTGACTAAGACAAGAGGAATAGATATGGACGCTTTTCAAATTAGACGTCAAGGTCAAGTTTCCAGCAAAGATAGATGGTACAGCAGGGTGAAAGGACTCTCGAGTTCCCTAACCTCCAAATATAACTTTCACATGAGTTCAAGTTCTTGAGAGGGGGCGCATGATACATGTGTATCTTCCTCTCTCCGGGAACTAGTGATCCTCAAGACGGATTGGGGATAGAATTGTAATTAGGAGGGATTACTGATTTAAGGCAGTATTCCTATAAAAGGAAAATAGATTCCTAAGTGGCTTGGGAAACAAAACCAAAGTAAGGAAGTTTACCTAAATAAGGAAATACTTCCTAGACAAGGTAATATTCCTAGATAAGGAAATATACCTAGAAAAGGAATTATTCTTAGATAAGGAAATAGATTCCTAGAAGGTTTGGGAAACCACTAAAGCTATAAATAGATATGTTTATAGCTCATAGATAAAGACATCTAGAGTGTGGTTTGTGATACAGACACACCTAGATCTAGATAGTATGGTTTCATACCATCTAAGAAAGGAGGTTTGTGAGACAAATCACCTAGAGACAATTATTATTGTAAAAGTAAGCTTAGCAAATATTTTAAGGTTATTTACCTAGAGAGATTGTGAGCGTAACAAAGACAAAATTATAATAGTTTTCTTGTTCATAATCTATAAGAGATATTTTCTTCGAATCTGGTTTCTAGTGTGTTCTGTTTTCTAGTTTTCTTCTATTATTATTCTGAATTCCGTCTCTATAACAATAGCCACCAAGGTACAGAGAACAATACGTATCAGATTTGAATGATGGATAATATAGAATCATTAATTAGCCAAGGTTTTGGGTAGTTGATAGCAAGAATATCTTCAGCATGGTTAAATCTAATATGAAATTGGTTTTTCTTTTTTTCGGAAAGAAAAGACTTGTACATCTTTCTTCAGGTTTCAGAACTTGCAGATATAAGCTAAAGCTTCAGAGATTCCAACATTAACATTACAGTGTAGTTTGCTTACATCACACTATTTATCATCTTGTATAGGTTTTGGTTTCAAGATGTTTTTACTCAGCACCACAAGAGGTCTCAGAGAGTCAGGAAAGATTTGAGTGCATAGCTTCAGAGAGATCATCCACAGATGAGAGTTTGTTGGTGTTTTCCATAATGTATCTGAGATTTTAGACGAGAGTTAAGATGTAAAGTTGGTTGTTTGAGTTTGAGTGAGAGAGGATAGAAAAATAAATGAGAGGGTAGGCAGTATGAAGTGATGCTTAGAGATCCTGCACAACTGAAATGTGAGGGTTTGGTTGCTTTTATGTCTTTTAATAGAAGAGAAAATACTGATATGAGAGATTTTGAGGTAATAGAGGCATAACGTTTGGTAAAGAAACGTCCACTGAGAAGTACTAACATTATTGGTTCATATTAAGGAAACCACATGGGTTTGGTCAAAAAGCAAATAGTTGCTACTGAGTTACATCCGAAATAGAGTCATCGAATATCAGGGTATTCAACCATTGATAGATGATTTATCTACTATAAGTTTTCGTTTAATACAAACTGGAGAATGTCGTCCCAATCAACAATATAAGTAAAATGTTTTGCTTCCTTGGAAAGAGTGTCTGCCACTTCATTTCCAGTTCTGGGGACAAAACAAAAACCTAGAAAATTACTACAATTTGAAGCCTTGCGATAAGCTTCATCCAAAATCACCTTGATGGTCCAAGAGATGTCTACTGTAACACCATTTAGACATTTGATTAAAACTTCATAGTCGCCTTCAATGCTGAAATCTGATAGATGCTTTTCCTCTGCCCAAGTTGCTGCTTGCAAGAGTCATACTGCTTCTACCTCTTGTGGATCTGAACACATTGATGGTCTCGCTCTTCCTTCCATGAAGGTATCTGCTTCATTTCTTAAGATTAAAGCGAAGCTTGAATGAGTAGCTTATAATAGCCAAGCATCTTCTAGTGTTTCTATCTGGAGGATTCCAAGGTATATTCTTTTTCTGTTTCTTTTTTGTATTCTTGTTGCTAGTAAGTCTATTATTTCTTGTCCAGAAGTCTATATGTGTTTGAATTTCCTTTGCTAAGTTTTGCGGGGTTTGAATAGTTCCTTGAAAAGCTTATGTTACATCTTGCCTTCCAGATAAACCACATTTTTGTAGCCACCAGTTCTAAATATATCACTAAACTAGGAGTTTGAAAACGGTCTTTACATATATCTACTATTTTTGTAAATGTATTGAAGTTAATATGGACTGGGGTTGGTTCTAGTCCCCAAACTTCCTTGGCATAGGGACAATGTAACAGAAGATGTTCAATCGTTTCTTCTTAATCGTTACAGAAGTGCATTTAGGTTAATGTCTTTAATGATACCTTTCAGTTTTGCATTAGTTGATAGCACATTATGTAAACATTTCCACTAAATAAGTTTAATTCTAAGTGAGACTCCTAATTTCCATAGAGATTTCCAGAAATCATCATCTAGGCCTAGGTTAGAAGAATTTATACTATGCTCATTCAGTTTATTTTACATTGATTTAACATAGAAAGTTCCTGATTTAGTTAGTTTCCGTCTCAGATTATCTTTTTTAAGGTTATGGTCTCTATCTAAGAAAAGATTGATATTGCATATTTTTTCGGCAATAAAGTTTTGGAAGCTAGAATATATCAAAGTTGTGTTCCATTTATTAGTAGACGAATCTAATAAGTCTGCTACTAGAGATAAGTTAGTGTTACTACTTGATTTGTAATTCACCAGGTTATTGTTTAGACCATGTATCAAATGATCCTCCCAAATATTGATATTGGTGCCATTTCCCACTTCCCAAATGCTATTTTGAGCCACTAAGTTCAAACCTCTGCAAATGCACCTCCAAGTCCATGAACATCCATCTGGAGTTTTTGTTCTAAGGGGTGATTTATTTATAAAGTATCTAGGTTTCAAAGCTTTGGAACAAAGAGAGTTTGGTTCTTTTAATAGTCTGAAGGCTACCTTTGCTATCAAGGCTAGGTTGAACTTATGTGCGTCTCTAAATCCTAATCCTCCCTTACTCATTGGTTTACACATACTTAGCTAAGCTTTGGGGTGGTATCCTTTCTCCCTTACTCATTGGTTTACACATACTTAGTTAAGCTTTGGGGCAGTATCCTTTTGCATTTTCAAGACATACATAATATCTTTTGCTATGTTTCAACATGAATTCATTTATTTTGATAGTCTAGTTATAAAATAAAAATTGAATGGAAATCTCTCTACAATTCTCTTGTCTGCAAACAATGAACAGTGAACACTGTCTAGGAGAAAATGAATTTTTAACTAGGCATGTGTAGACACCCCTATTTAGTACATAATTTGAAGTTGTACTTCCGCGGAATTCGGTTTAGGCAAACACTATTCGTTTCCACTACTAGGGTCTAGGGATAAACATTTTTACCAAAAACTAAGAGTTTGTCCACTAAGTGTTAGTCCATAAACTAGTTCCACTAGTCATG
>JAJJMB010006268.1:1406559-1428674 GCA_023531105.1 Papaver atlanticum
GATCGTTGAATCCTAAGGTCATAGTTAAGGGAGTGAGACTATAAATAAGAAACCTTTTTTGGTGTCGAAGGTGAAAATTCTGGTCGAATCCTAGGGAGAAAAAAATCATAGAAAATACATAGAAGTCTTAGAGGTTGGTCTTGAATACGATCGTGTTCGCGGAAGTGCTTGCCCGTGTTGATATTTCCGTTCTAAGTAACATTGAGATCATCTATTTTGCGAAAACAGGTCTGTACTAAAACCTTGAACTCATTGTAATGGTTACGGACAAATATTAATGAGAATTGTTTATTGTTCCTTGCCGTTGTTGGATGCATAACGTTCTTGAATATTTTCTTTTGTTTTGCTTTGTGATCATAAGCTTGATAATCGTTAACTATAGTTTCTTTTTGACTTTAATCATGCCCTAAATTTGTTTTCGGCATCGTCTGTTCTATGGTGTGATTGGGCTGGTCTTATCATACGTAACCTTTCTTGTCCTTTTTGTTAGCAACATTAAGAGTTGAGGTCTTCATGGTCTGTAGTCTCATGCTTTACATCTTAGTCCTACGTAGGTCATGGTTTCATGTTGTTTGCATCAAGAGTTAGTTGTGTCGTGTCGTGATCTTTAGCCAACTGTCCAAACCAATGTGTAACCTAGCTATCTATGTCATCGCATATGAATATCATATAGGCGTCAGTGTATCCATATTCCATGATTTTCATTAGACAACTTGTGCACCGTAGTTTGGTAGGATTCTGCATATTGATTTATTAACACTCGGTAATGTTCGGTCCATTCCATCTCAAGTAATATTGTGGTTATGTCCTCCGTGGTAGATAGAAATGCATGTCTTTATTAGTAGTGAATAATATTAAATAATAATAATAATAATTGTTTGAGTGAAAGATATGCCTTGTCTTTAAATCAGTTTTTTTTAATAAAATTCATTCAATAATAATAATAATGATGATGATGATTTGATAATAATAATATAATAATGATAATTTGATAATAATAATTTTGGATTATAATAATAATAATTCCGTTGATTTGATTGGATTTGGTTTTCTTATAGGTTTTAGCAAAGTCACCTATTTATTTGAGGATTTAATTATCGTTTATTATTTTATGTATTTATTTCATTATTTGTTATTGCAAATTGGAACCCTAAAATCCCGATTATAAAGTAGAAGCCAATTTTCGGATTGGACGGGCTAGGTGCCTCACACCTTCCTAGCCCGTATCTTGATTCTCGGACTTATCTCTGTAACTGGACCAGTGTTTCTTTTGGGTCCCAACTCCATAAGTTGGGTGGTGACTTCCCTTAATAATAATTTCCACGTGATAACCATTTTGGATATTCAGAGATCCTAACCGATTTCGACAGTATCTACAGAATGTATGAGGTTAGTCAAGAAAATATGCCACAGTTTACTGAAAATGTGATCCTTACTAATATTGTTATCTTCCAAATACTACCCACGACATGAACTTCTCTCGCCTCCGGGATTAGCTTTCATGAAGTTAAAAAATTCATTTAGCTCACAGCCAAGACATTAGTTTTGGCCTCCATGGTGGCAAAATAACTTAATCAATCTCGCACGATTTTTTTTTTCATTTTCATAATTATTTTTGACACAGACATGTAAAAGGATCGAGAATATTTCGATGAAATTAGAAATGTGGAGCAACTGTTGAATTATGCCTGCAAAACAATCACAAAAAACCAAACAGAAATTGTTATGGCTGAGTCGCGGACTAGGTCAATCTCTTTAAGACGTTTCGCGGCTCTACCCAAAATTATGCAAGCAGTTCTTCAATGTCGCGTCGTCTCCAGGATAAAACAGCCGAGATCAGTCTCTTTTCACATAACACTCTTGCAGGGTGAGGAATGTGACACTAATAAACTTCATTCTTGCTCAGAATCTCTTACAGAAAACAAATGATGTTCACACATAGTTTTCTTTCATTATTTCCTTTGAAAACACAAAACATGAAGAAGAACTCAACTCTCTTTTATTATTTTTTCCAACCAAAATCTAATTTTATATTAAAAGGTTTTTAACACAATTTAATCAAATATTATTATGGTGTAGTTAACAATTAACTCTACCATATGAAACTCTCAAAGTTATAATGGTGTAGTTAACACCATTAAAACCAAAAATATGAAACGGTTAAATTAATTTCTTTTAATAAAGACTAATTTGCAATTAAAAAACATGTTGATTGGGAATAGATTTGTGTTTTAAAAATATATTCCCAACAATCCCCCACTTATATTTTTAAAACATTGAGCAAGAACGTACAGGGTTGTGCTTAAGTAAAGGCGTCTCCTGAATTGAACCTTTACGTAGTGTTAATGGGCTTTCTTAAAATTGACTATAGAGTGAACATAAGTCTTGAACTCTAGGAAATGAAAGATTATATAACACACATGACTATACTAGTGTAAAGTCTAAATCCAGCACATTACGGCCATATGCTTGTATCCTCGATATTTTTACATTATAAATGCCTTCCATTAAATTTTTGAGTAACATAAAACACCTCTACCTATAAATTATAAAATTACAAAGTTAATTGTGTATTTCCGATAAAATCCGATATAATTTTTTGTCTAAGTGTATCACACCTCGCCGATACGATATCGATACACGATATTAACTACTTTGGGTGATATCCAGATTTATCGAATGTGATTTTGAGAATTTTGTTCTAATTTTTTTTAGGTTTTAGTGGCATCTACATTATCATCTCTAATTGGGGAATTCTCAAAACCTTTTACTTCATTTGTACTTTACAATGTGGAGTTCAATTTTAAGGATTTGTTTCGGTCTACAATCAACAACTCGAAACTGTAGATAGAGTGTTTGTAAAAAAGGCCTGAATGAATGACCTTTTAGAGATGACATCATGGAGTCTATAATCATGTTTTAACGCCACACCGAATCAAAGTTTAATACATCGCGATGCCAAACGTTTTAGAGATGACATCATGGATTTTTCAATCGAGGTTCAATACATCGCGACGGGGTAGTGCGTAGCAAGGGTTACATGACAGTCTTGATAAAAGAAAATACGCACTGTAAAAAAAAATCTAGTTAAGGTTTTTAAAAGGCGAAGAACATCCTTTTGTTGACAAAGAGAAACAATTCACGCAGGATTTATATGGTGAGTCGTCAAATCTTAATAAACTTAATGATTTGGTAATTCATAATAGTTCTACAATTTCTTTTCCTACGATTGAGAATAATTTTATTGATCGATGCGTTGCACGAATGGTATTTCCCGTATACCCTAACAAGGGAGAATTCATTGAATCAACTTATGAAGATCCGTTATGGGTTTCCATCATGCCCTATGCTTCGATACGGTATATAAATTATTATTTTGCGGCATCAATTCGTGTGTTCGAAGATTTTTATCATCAAGTTACTCGTGTAGAACATGGTACCGACAAGATTCGAGGACGAATCTTATCCAACACCGGTAGAATGATGGAGGGAAATTTATGGAAAAATTATATTATTTTATAATTATTATTTGTGTTTTATTATTGATATTCATAGTAGAAAAATAATTAAAATCCGGATTTATTAATTTGGGAAATTTTAGAATAGTCTAGAAGTTTATTTTAAGAGTTTTAATAAGTTAGAAAAGTTTCCTAAAGGTAGTAGATACCTTGGGAAACAATTTTTTTTATATTTTTGTTAAGTTTAGGGTTTGTTTGGGAGTTATCTATATAAGGAGCTCCAAAAACGAAAATTGAGAGACTTTTTTTATTAATTAAATTATATTTTTGATGTTAAACTTTGTTTAACTTTATCTTGATTTTTATTTATAGGCAGGTTCTTTATTTATAGTCGGGTTCTTCCTGAGGTCTAAATAATTATTATATTCATAGTTGTAATTCTTCGGAATTACGAGGCCTGGATCATTCATTCATAATCGTTATTCGTAAAAATAATTTGAGGTTTGAACAAATCTATCGATTACTTTTCTATTTTTAATTCTTTTGCAAAAATTTCACCTTTTAAACGCTTTCTATCTGCATCAGCGACTCTCCTTGTACTAAAACGCCGACCGTTTCTACTGAATCCCTAGCGTCTCTAATATCAAAAAAGAAGTCTATGTATCCTCCATCCATGGGGGAATCTCAGAATGTGCCATCTGAATAAGTCACAATTAATGGGGAATTAAATATATATGGGATTCCCAGGCATTTAAATATTTACTCTTCCATTTGTT
This sequence comes from Papaver atlanticum, assembly GCA_023531105.1. NCBI lineage: Eukaryota > Viridiplantae > Streptophyta > Magnoliopsida > Ranunculales > Papaveraceae > Papaver > Papaver atlanticum. Next base: position 1,410,794 of record JAJJMB010006268.1, read on the forward strand.
GTCTCTCATACGCCATGTGATTCTGCAGGTCATATGATGCAAACTTTGGTCTGAAAAAAGGGACAACATCGTTGCTATAGGTAGAGCTTACTATGCAAAGACAGAACACTTGAGAATAAAGTAAGGCATTATTGGTTCAGTTAGATGCTACCGCGTCCGGGTTGGTGAAATACTAACTGAAACCTTCAAATTACTCTTACGCGAAGCTGTGAGGAATTAAAAGATGTTGGTGATGCTGAAATTTCTTGGTCATTCTGTCAAACCATCTTGGATCAAAAGGTTGGTTGCTTGGCTTGTTTGCCTAATTCACTAAGTATGTGTTTACAAAAACAAGTTTTATATCTTGTTTGTATTAAGAGGGATATTAGTGATGAATATGCTATCAGCTGTATGAATCACGGATCTTGGTGTACATTTTAGAGAACCTTATAAACCGAGATATGTGGTTACCTATTTGATTATGAGTTAGTTGTGCAGTGTGCTTACATGGATAGACTGTAAAAAGAAAGTACAACTTTCATTCTAATTTGCTAATTAATTGTTTGGGAATTATTTTATTCGTGTCTTCACATGACAACCCTTCACGTTGGACTTTGGTATATTTGTTACATGAATCTTAAGTATCACTTTACTGATGCAGGTAAGTCTACCAAAATTTTCCGAGGCTGTGAATTCACTGACTCTACTCAGTCGAACCCAATCTCAAATTGCAATATCTGAAAAAGTTCCAAAGGTATGTGTTTTAAACTACTTACATGCACACTAAGATTATATGAGACACAAATATGTTATCAGCTATATGAATCACGGATGCTAGGGATGTACTTTAGAGAACCTTATAGACCGATATACGTGGTTACCTATTTGATTACGAGTTAGTTGTATAGTGTGACATAATTCAATAACTGTAAAAAAACAGGTATAGCCTTCATTCTAATTTGCTAGTTACATTGTCGAGAAATTATTTCATCCTTGTCTTCACATGGCCAATGCATTCACGTTGGAATTTGTAATATTTGTTACCCGAATATTGAATATTACTCTACTGTTGTAGGTAAGTCAACAATAATTAGGGAAACATACTGTGCATGTGAAATCAAAAGCTCCACCTAATCGAAGCCAATCTGAGATTATGACGATTAAAGCAATTTGTCTGGTATCTGTTTTATTTTACATGCATTTTAAATCTCAATTTTTTTTGTCGTTTTCGCTTGACGATGTTCATATGCCATATATTTCTGCAGGGTAGAAGTTGCAACCTTTTTGAGGATTCTATGGATAACCTCATTGCCAGAGGTAAAGATTTTATGTTAATAGGTAAACAATAATCACATGGAAAAGATGGGGTGGAGGTTGATTGCTACAAAATCATGATTGGGGAAGTAAAAAAGGAGATTTACTGTCTACCCGTACGATGTGCTGGTATGGAAACATTAGCACAAACTCTTGGAAAAACGATTCCTTGGCCAAAGTGTGATGTTCATTTTACCGAGCCTCCTAAGGTTAAGATTAGTTGCTTGGATTGTTTGCTTTGTTAATCATATATACGTAAACCTGTCTATCCAGTTTGTATTAATTAAGAAGGATATATGAGACACAAAGATGATATCAACTATACGAATCACCATTCCAAGTGTAAATTAGAGAACCTAGACAAATCAAAATATGTGTAACTTTCAAAAGTAAATAAGAAACACTTTTTTAACCTTATGCACAACTCTACTAGTAACTCCCAACCAACTTCTTCATCAATATATTTACAGAAGTCTCCTGAACATAGCATCCCTTCTGATGGATCTAAGAAGCAGTCTCCTAATCTTATGCAGAACTCTAACATTAATTCCCAACCAAATCCTTCAATATCTCTACAGAAGTCATGTACATCTATGACAGAACCACTGGCTAAGACATCTAATGGAATATGTTTTGTTTTTGGTTGTTGTCTTTTAAATCTATATTGTTAATTTTAGCGTCTTCTCTTTATATGATGTTCATATGCCGTACATTTCTGCAGAACCCAAAATATGACTTTTGGCATGGATCTAGGGAAAACGTCTTTGATAGAGGAAATATTTTACCTACGGTTCCTAACCAGAAAATACATGGAAAAGATCTTCCTAGCCACTGCTATGCTGTCAATATTCAGGAGGCTATAGTTCCATCGTTCGAGTTAACGGAACCAAGTGGTAACTTTAAGACATTACACGAAGCTGAACGCAATTTTGTGGCATGGCTAGTAACAAGGTTAGTTTCTTAGGTATTTTTCTTTGTTAATCAAGTATATTCTTTTACATATCGTGTATCCAGTTTGATTAAAGAATAAGTACGAGACACAAATATGTTAAAAACTAAATGAAACATGAATGCCAGTGTAAATTAGATAATTGATCTGCTGAATCGGGATATTTGGTTACCGATTTGATTATGGACGACAGTGGTGAAAACGGTCAATAACTTTATTACATTTTTGGAAAATAATTTTTATCCGTGTCTTGTTGAGAATTCACATGACATACGAATTCACGTTGGTTTTTAGAATATATTATTGATATATATGGGTGTGTGTGTGTGTGTTACATTTATTCTCTTACTGCAAGAAACTTCACAACATGGAAAACCTCAGAAGCAATCAGAACCAGTTCGAGATTCTGAGATCAAATCGAACAGTGATCAAAGAACGCCTAGCAGATAATCAACGAAATGCGGAGCACCTAGCATCCAATCAACATTCCGAGAGTCATGAAGCCTCTGAAATGCTTACTAAGAAGCAAAGTCAACATAAAAAAGGCGTGAAAAAGGTTATATCTAGATTGTGTACAGAGGGTATACCAAGTTCTAGATGGAAAACAGACGCAAATGAGGTTTGGCGTGTCGGGAATGTCACAACCTGACCCATTAAATGCGGAGACACCACCATCCAAAAATTCAAATAAATAATGTTTTAGATAAATGTTCTTTAATATTTTCTTTTGTAAACTGTTATACCAAAGTTAAACATTTTATTTTACTATGTGATTAACATTATGAGTTGTAGTATCAATGAATGAATTTTTGTATTAGTGAATTTCATATTTAACCATGTTATGCCCAATTTTTAAAATATTACAACATTTGGTACTAAATGAACAGGTCGGGTAGTGCTAGGTGGACGGTGTAGAAAGCATATAATTTTAACGGTCAATAATCAATCATCTTTCACCAAGTTCGTGACACATGTCCGACACAGAATTTTACAACATAGAATTCTTTTTTAAAATGTAATAAATTTCATAAACAAATAAACGACTCAATTAAATGCATAAATCTGAACGGCCTAAATTTAATCATCTATCACGGATCTCCACACACGCGTACGGTCGGAAAAAGACACACGTTTCATTAGTTTTAAAATATAATAAATTTTTGGTACCAAATGAACGGCTCATAAGGGTACATGTGGATGTTATAGGATGCATCTACTTTGAGGGTTAATATTGCATCATATTATAAAAGATTCACGGCCTCATAATATCACCACGTGGATGAAGGTAATCGCATCTAATTTGATTGTCCATACTCCATCTAATATATATCGTGTGGGGGGTACCAGATTGCATCAAATATTGCATTGGCATGGCTAAACATAATATATATCCACGTTAAACATAGATGGCGTGTCTATAGGATAACCATTGGCTACACCAATAAAAAATTGCGTTCCGTAGGATAAACAATGGTTACCCAAAAACAAATTGCGAGTCCATAGGAGAACCAATGACCACGCCAAAAGTAATTTGCGTGTCTATAGTGAACCAATCGCCGCGCCAAAAAGAAAATTTACATGTCCAGTGGGTAGCTCTGGCGTTTCTACTTCATGCAGAAATAGACACGCAAGGTAGGTGTTGCCATAAGGTACTTTAAACCACATCATTAAAGTTTAAACTATGCAAGCAGAAACCACGCAAAGCCCAAAAATATACGGCGCGTCTAAAATCCTATGGACATGCCAATCTGGCGTTGCAAAAGAGTCATTATGTACTAGTGGAGAGAGCAGCCGAAAATAAGACTAACTGGCCTAAGATCCGTACCAGCAACTGATAGCACAGAACGGACCCTGGCCAAGTACCAGAAGTAAGACACTATAGTTGGTTCCATTGCTAGCGTCGTAGGAAAAATCGCCTACAAAGCTAATAATAGCTCAAATAACAACCAAAAAGATAAAATACAAGATAAGCAATCGACTGAATTGTGTGCGCAAGGAATGTTCGTGTATAAAAGCGATATACGTGATCTATAAATCTTACCATACCATGTCGAGGGAATAGATTTGAGAAGCTCATTGGCAAAGAGGCCATGGGCATAAAATGATCTGAGAAACAGAACCCAAATCATTAGAGGTCCATAATAAAAAAAAAGGGACTATAATCATTAAAACCCAAAGTTGGTATGAACGATCACCAACAGGTCGATCACTCTTAAAAAAATGACCAAGGGTCAAACAAACTGAAGGCGTAGGTCGATCCAGACAATGAATGACTATAAGACTAAAGGCAGGTTGATGAGTCAGAAATCGAAGAAATGACAAAAAGTCAAACCTCGACCTGAAGAGTATAACTCTGGAAAATACAATCCAGTCTGAAGACATCCAGACAATACCACATGGAAAATACAGTTAAGTCTGAAGACATAATCCAGGTCGATAAAGATCCTAAAGCCCCATAAACGAATGTGATATAGACAAAAAGAACATATCACCTAGCCACAAAGGTCAACATAAGCTCAATTTACAAATCGACCTGTAAAAAACCAGAGCGATGCAACATGAATTGGGAATCAAAATAAAAGCTAAATCCTCAGAAGATTAAAGTCTAAAGCTCATGACCCACTAGAGGTCATAAACCATGACAGGTCGAGAAACTTGGAAGACTTCACATTAGAAAGAAAATCTGGATTAAATATTAACTTGACCTTTCTATCTGATTCATATCATCAATATGGTCTTAAAATCTAAAAAGAATTGTCAAAACTTCTAAAACCCGATCTATCAAAGCCTAATTGATCAATCGAATCTTCAAAAGACAATGGTCCAAAACAGAATTACTGATAAATAAATTTAAAATCCATATAAAAAAATTCTTCCAAAAACGGGGGGGGGGGAGTAGCCAATTAGGTGCAAATGTAGACTAAATAAATTGCATTCATCCATAATGAAGAAAAAAAATGAAAAAAAAAAAGAAAACATAAATTGAAGAGCAAAGAACAAATAAAACTATTTACAGGACCATGTTCTAATCCTCTTCTTTAAAACATTCGCCCTCCACCTAATTTGAAACACCGGTGAAAAAGAGGGGGTCTAACAACCACACCCAATATTTCGTTCTGCAATCTGAATAGACAAAATCCAATATACTTTTAAGAGAATCAACTAGACAGTCAGATTCAAACTATAGAAAAGTATATCAAAGAGTTTATATCTCTGTTTCACAATGTAATCAGCAAATCAAACTGATAGAAATCCGGGAGCCTGATTATTATGTGAAACAACTTGAACGGTACCAAAGACCAATGTTCAAGTGTCAATCAATATAATCAATAACCAAAGGTTGGATTCACAATTGATTGAACTTAACGCACAACCTATGATATTTTTATTATATAACAAAATATAATGCGGAAAAGAAATAACACAGACACCAGAATTTTGTTAACGAGGAAAACCGCAAATGTAGGAAAAAATCCCGGGACCTAGTCCAGATTTGAACACCACGCTGTATTAAGCCGCTACAGACACTAGCCTATTACCAATGAACTTCGGACTGGAATGTAGTTGAGCCATAATCAATCTCACACTGATCAAGGTACAGTTGCGCTCCTTACGTCTCTGAACCCCAGCAGGATTCTACGCACTTGATTCCCTTAGCTGATTTCACCCACAACCAAGAGTTGCTACGACCCAAAGTCGAAGACTTGATAAACAAATCTGTCTCACACAGAAAAGTCTATCGGAATAGATAAATCTGTCTCCCACAGAAATACCTATGAGTTTTTTTTGTCTTTTGATAAATCAAGATGCACAGGAACCAATTGATAAACCGGACTTATATTCCCGAAGAACAGCTTAGTATTATCAATCACCTCAAAATAATCTTAATCGTATGGTAGCGAAACAAGATATTGTGGAATCACAAACGATGAGACGAAGATGTTTGTGACTATTTTTTATCTTACCTATCGGAGAATCAATCTCGAGCAAATCTTAGAGAAGATAGTACTCAATACGATAGAACTAGGCAAGATCAGAACACGCAACTACATAAAAAAAAATAGTTGGGTCTTGCTTCACAATCCCAATGAAGTCTTTAAGTCGTTAACCTACAGGGTTTTGTGAAAAACCTAAGGTTAAAGGAGAAATGACTCTAGTCGCAACTAGTATCACACAGGAGGTGTGGAGATTAGGTTCCCAGTTGCTAGAGTTCTCCATTATATAGTTTTCAAATCATAGTTTGCAATCTATGTTACCTTGGTAAAAAAGCATTCAATATTCACCGTTAGATGAAAACCCGATTAGACTCAAGATAATATCTTTCAACCGTTAAATCGAACGTAGCTTGTTATACACAAAAGAAATGTACCCTCATTTAGGTTTGAGTAACCGTACCTAAACGTGTACACCATGTTGGCTCAACAATAGTTAACCGAGGTTAGCTATATGAACACTCTCATATCAACCTTATTCATCTTAATCACAACTAGTTCAAATGACTCAAATGAAACTAGTTATAGAGTTGTTCAATTGCTATAATCTCATAGAAGTATACAAGAACAAAAATTGAAGAAAAATCTTTTTGATTCACTCGAATCAATTCATGAACATTATAGCCACGGTTTGTAAAGAATGCATTCCTTAATATATAAATATATTAGTTCATGAGACAACCGATTTTATAACTTTAACCACTCAAGTATGCATACGGGTACGCATACCTAAGTAGCCGGTCTGAGTTTGGGTTCGCCAATATGCGAACGGGTAAGCATACCTCAGTACACTTCCAAAACCTAGCAGAAATTCCTGGACCTATACCTTACGGAAGTACGCGTACCGGTATGTGTACTTGGTACCCTGAATTCCACAATTACAAGTACGCATACGGGTATGCATATTATAGTTCCGGTCATGGATCACATACATGCAAGAATGCATACTATGTTCATAATCCAATAGTTCTAAACTCTATTTCAATCATTGAAACTTTCTTAGAGGATGACAATAGCCGTTTTCACACACTATTAGCATCAAAGCAATTTTCAAGTTATTGAAATAATCATAACGAAACATTCCAAGTCTACACCAAATGATTGTATCACACAAACCATGTAAGATGTTACTCGGCGATTTTCACATGATCATCTTTTGACTTTCATCAAGAATATAAGATGAACTTGGTTGAAGCGAAAGCTTACCAACACATATTTCGAGAAATATGTAAGCGAGTTAAACTCAGCTCGAAATATCAAATGTGTATAATCGAATACTATATAGTAATAGGACTTTTGTCTCAATATAGGAGATAGAGTAGAAATAGACTTTCCAAGTGATAGATGAGTTTTAGTCTCCACGTACCTTTTGTTGATGAAGTTCCATAAGCTCTCCTTAGTAATTCTTCGTCTTCAATTGATGAACGCCGTGAAGTCTAATGCTAAACTACACAATTTATCCTAGTCTGAGACATCACTATAAGTAGACTAGAAATCAAGTCTTATAGTTTTGATCACTAACATTGACAAACAACTTGAGATAGCAACGCTTGCGAGTTCGACCGAGCAGTACTCTAACAACCGGCATGAGCACCATATGGGGATCGTGATTGTGCAACAACAATAACAGCACCATTAGAACTCTCCCCAAGCTCAGAGGATCGGAATGGAAGATTATGATAATGAGCGAACCTGTTTTCGCAGTAGAAAGATCCAGTGTTTCTTAGAATTCTATGAACCCACAAATAGCTTCCAAAAATCGTATCCAAATGAGGACTATTCTATCCCAATTTTTCTCATAATTTTTGCCTCCCTGATTTCTACGACGAATTTATCTCCCTCTTAAACTCAAAATTTAGCTCCCTATTTATAGTCTTTCTGTATTAACAATAACTATTAGATTTAAATAATTTTTATCCAACTACTCATATTAAAAGCCTAAATTATCTAACCAATTAAATAAATTATTATTATTTCCATTAAAATAAAGTTCTGAAAATTATTTTGTGTTGTGGGGCCTTGGATGATAAAGGGTTATCCATTTTACTTTAAAATATATTTTTTTGTCTTGTAGTTGTATGTCCCAAATAATATGCCTTGGACCCAAACTAGGAAGGTAAATTATTGGGCTAGAGATGAAAACCACCTCAAATTTTCATATAGCACATAGGCACGCAACAAACTCGGTCATCGGTGGGTATCCGTTTTTACGCTAGAAGTTGTTATTTCTTCTGCTCTATGGTTAAGGCTGCACAAAACAGAACCTAAATCGTGAACCGAAACCAACTTCGGTATGTGTACTGAGTACATGTATTACGGCTTCAGACTTATAACAGTTTTCTCAGTTTGTAAGACTTATATGTATACTGTCTTGTATCCGAATTTACAGTAGTTCTATATTTCTCTCTATTCGATTCGAAACATTCCCGAATAACATCAATGACACATATCACTGTTTCAGGCTATTTTCGAATGATAATTCTTGAATCACTATTTAGATTACGAACAATAAATTGTTCTTAACTGAAATTCATCAAGTATGAAATGTTCATTAAGCTTAGCCATATTTCGAGAAGTTTCTCAACTTGGTAATTAGTCCTCGACTCGAAATTCTTGATATGCTTACGATAGTCTAATTAGTTATGCGATAACGTCTCATAGAAAGTTGAATATAACTTGAGAAATAGGTGGTTCAGTCTTCACTTACCTTTTGTTGAAGAAGTTATCCAAAAGATTTGGTTGATCTTCTCCTTTGTAGTGATCTGCACTACAAAAATGGCGTTAAGAGGCAGGAATTTCAAATATAAAATTTGGGATGAGAAGAGAAAGAATAATTGAGGGAGAAGATAAGTTTTATTTCATTAGCTGACTAAGAACAGAGAGTACAAGGATATTAAATAGATACCTAACGTACACTCTCACACGATTCATGCACACATGCACCAAGCTGACAATTATTACAGTACCCAATTAACAGATAGAAGGCACCTTACAGGTCTGCCCTTAAGAGAAGTTATACTACTTTCACTACATTTCCCACTACTTCTCGAGATCCTTGTCCTCAAGGATCAGCTAAGGAAATTGATTTACCATGAAGTGCATGTCTTCCCAGGTAGCATCCTTGTCAGGTGAGTTCTCCCAGCTAACTAAGGCTTAGGCCACCTTCTGATTGTTTTTCATAATCTCCTTGGTGTCTAATATCTTCTGTGGTGTAACATTCATCTCACTATCTTTAGTCAAGGGTGGCAGTGTGGTTTGTGGAAGCATGCCCATACCAAGCTTAGGTTTGAGTTGAGAGACATCAAAGGTTAGATGTATCTTAGAGTCTGGAGGTAATTGGAGCCACCTTACCTACCTTGGAGATGATCTGATAGGGCCTAAAGAACTTTGCAGCAAACTTTAAATTCTTTCTTATTTGAACATAGGACTGTTTAAATGGGTGCAAATGTAATTAGACACAATCCCCTACTTCAAAAGACCTCTCCATACGCTTCTTATCAGCTTGTTGCTTCACTCTGTACTGAGCCTCCTCCAATACACCCTTGAGTAACTGAGTGATAACCTGCCTTTATTATAGATATTCTTCAACTGAAGCATTCACTCCTGCATAAGGAAACTCTACTCCAAACTTTGGAGGAGGATAACCATAGAGTTCTTCAAATGGAGTGAGTTTCAGGCTTGAATGATAACAGGTATTGAACCACAATTCATCCAAAGATAGCCAGGACATCCATTTAGTTGGCTTGTAGCTGGTCATGCATATAAGCTAAGTCTCAAAGCAGGCATTTACCCTCTCTGTTTGACCATCAGTTTGAGGGTGATAGGCTGTACTCATGCTTAAAGCAGTGCCCAACTTGGTAAACAATGCTTTCCAAAAGTTACTCAGGAAAACACTATTTATGTCTGATACAATGCTTTTAGGTAATCCATGTAATTTTAAAATGGTGTCAAGGAATACCTTTGCAACTGACACTGCAGTGTAAGGATGGCTCAAGGCTATAAAGTGGCTATATTTGGTGAATCTGTCATCCACCACTAGGATCACTTCTCTTCCCTCGGACTTGGGTAGTCCAGTGATGAAGTCCATACTGATATGTTTCCAGGCCTATTCAGGTATGGGTAATGGCTATAAAAGACTAGCTTGTAATGCTGATTCTCCTTTGTGTCGCTGGCATATGTCACATTCATGTATCAACTTTGTGATATGTATTTGCATACCAACCTAATAAAAATACAACTTAGCTTTCTGGTAGTTGGCTTGAATTCCTGAATGCCCACCTATAGATGAAGAATGTACTGCTGTAATTATCTTATGCCCCATATCTCAATGGGTACCTATGTAGATTCTGCCTTTAAATTTTAGCAAACCTTTATCATAAGTATATCCAGGTGTGACTTCAGCCTGAGCTAAAAATCTTGGAATTAATCCTTGAGCTAATGGGTCATCTTTGTAACTGTCTTGAATTTCTTCCATCCAGGCCGGCCTAACCTCTGACATCCAATGAAAAAAGGATGAATCTTCCAAGTATACCCTGGAAAGAGCATCTGCTACCTTGTTATCAGCACGCTTCCTATACCTCAGCTCATAATTGTACCCCAACAGCTTGGACAACCATTTTTGCTGCAACATAGTATGTATTCTTTGCTCCATAAAATATTTAATGCTTTGATGGTCTGTAAAGATGGTGAACTTGTTACCTAGTAGGTATGACCTCCACTTAGTTACTGCCATTACCAAACTCTTCAACTCTTTTTTATAAGTAGATAAAGCTAGAAATCTTGTTCCCATGCATTTACTGAAATAAGCCAATGATCTTTTCTCTTGCATGAGGACAGCTCCCACTTCAGTAACACAAGCATCAGTGGCTATTTCAAACGGTTTATTGAAGTCGGGAAGTGCTAAAACTGGTGTAATAGCCATAACCCTTTTGAGGAGATCATATTCTTCTTGTGTTGTTTCACTCTATTGGAAGTTGTTCTTCTTCAGCGGGTCAGTAAGAGGTTTGCAGATCAACCCGTAGTTCTTCACAAACTTCCTATAATACCCAGTAAGTCTTAAAAAAAAAGCCTTAAGTTCTTTAGGGTTGCTGGTATTGGCCATCTTTGCACACATTCAACCTTGGAAGGATCAGCTGCTACCCCCTCACCAGAAATAATGTGGCCTAGGTAATCTATTTGATTCTTCCCAAAGGATCACTTGCTTAATTTAGCAAACAAAAAATGCTGCTTCAAAAGTTCCAGAGTAAGCTTCAGATACTAAATGTGTGTCTCTTCATATGGACTACACACCAATATGTCATCAAAAAACACTAATATGAATTTCCTCAAATAAGGCTTAATTAATCATTCATCTGGGTGAAAGCTTGCAGGAGCATTAGTCATCCCAAAAGGCATGACTAGGAACTCCACTACACGAAATCAGGGAATTTGTAACGCCCGATTTTGTAACGGATATTTTTTAAGTAACGTCGTATCGACGTTGGTAACTTTGTAACGTTGGATAATCGTTGCAATAATTGGTATGTGTTACAGAGTTTCGGGAGGGTTGTGGGTAATTACCTTACTATCCTCAACTTAAATTACCAAGTTACATTGTTACCCTCCATTACCACTATTAGTGCCTCTATTACTACTAACAACTCCCAATTTCATCTCACACTCAAGGGCTACCCAGCATCCCAACGATTCTCATTTTTTTCTCCAACATTTTTTCCCCGTTATAACTCTTCACTTTATTACCAAAAATTAGAAAACAAAACTAAAATCAAATGAAATTAGTTAGTTTTTTTTTTAATTTGTGCGAAAATTAAAAGAGAATAAATATGTCGAGAAAAACTGAGAGCCTGAGACATTTCTCCACCCATTTCCCTTTTCCTCTACGTCCATTTTACTCCATCGATTTGAGCTCCGGAAACATCGAGATGCAGCTGCAGAGAACTTCATTAACAACACAATCAGTCAATTTTTCTGTGAATCATCGATGTAACCCTAGATTTAAGTTGAATCGATCTCTCATAGAAGTTTTGACACTGATTCACAATCTTGGAAATGCAAATATAGGTTATCATCATCTAAGGTATTTCATTTATTCATTTTTCTCTGAATCGTAGTTTTTTCAACATTTGGGGGTTTAATAATTTTACAAATTGGAGGTTAGAAACTATTGATTTTGAATTTGAATGATGCAATTTCTGATGGTGTTTATCAACATCTATATCTTTTAGATTTATATGTGATTGTAGATTTTAGGTTTATGGTTTTTGTGTTTGTTGAGTGTGATTAAGAAGATTTGTATGTGCAATTGTGGATGTTGCAGTACATTGTATTATGTTTTAAGAATATCTCAGTGTACTTTGTAGGTTTAGTTGATAATTAGCTAGACTGAGTCAGACATAGTATTTTACTTGTTTGTAGGATGTCACAATTTGTTTATAGGATATCTCAATTTATTTGTAAATGGGTGAATCAATCAATTGTGTATTGAAGCAGTAGCTCTAATGAGAATCCCAACCAGTTTCAGCAATTTAGATGAAAACCAAAGAGAAGCTATTGTTCATAATTTGTTCCCTTTGCCTAGTCAGATTCTAGTTCTTTATGATTTGAATTCATTGGAAAAGTAGTTTCTTGGGTCAGTGGTCAGAATACATTGTAGATTAGAATTAGGTGTGTATATGTTTTGAGAAGCAGTTTCTGCACTTTAGATGAAAACCGGAGAGAATTAGGATTCGTCGTATGTTCCCTTACCTTGTACTAGGATTCTAGTTCTTGATAGAATTCAGATAATGCTTCAGTAAATTCATAGATCATATAATACATTTCAAAATACCACAGTTTAACATACCATTGTTCCTTTCATTAGAAATCACAAAGAGAAACCGAAAAAATAAACAATTACAATTTCATTAACCACATTTACAAACACCATCACCATTACATATCAGACCGCTAATTACTAAGTAGTTCCATTTATAACCTTTTTTACGGCCAACACCAAAGGAATAATAAAATACCAGTTCAACAATCAAACCCATAAGAAAAAAACTAGACACACTACAAATTTCAGTTCGACTTACACCTGAACAACCAACTCCGATACCGTCTGACAAGCAAAATTCCCTGATTATGCATGCTGCACTTACATAACCTCCATAACAAGTACCAGCAAAATACCTACCACTACTACTACCGAGTTTGATCTTTGTCAACAGCAAAACAACACCTTTACAAGATCAAACCTTGTGCTGAAATAAAAAACCCAAAAAAAAACACTTACCATGCATTAGAAGATGTATAACAGAAGACTAAACCTCTCCTTCAGTTCCAACAACACCAGCAACTACAAGCATTAAGAAAATCTTTGTGAATTTTCACGAAGATGATCTGAAGACTACAAGGAATGCAATCCTCCTAAGTCTTCCTCAAAAGATTTTCCCAATGCTCTCCAGATGATCACCACTGATCATCGTCATCGTCTGTGTTAAAGCCCTCTTCTTCATAGGAGAAGTCTACGCCGCTATCAGTGCTGGTAGAAGCTGCAGGACCAAAACCTCCATCCTCATCATCTTCATCATCTTCACCATCCTTATCATCTTCTGATCCTTCATTTTCTTCTTCCTGAACCTCTGCTGCAATAGGATTGCCATCTACATCCATCCCTGGTATCTCCTTACCGTCTGAATCCACGTTCAGGGGTTCAAGCATGGTACGAGAAAATATCCTGGGTTGAGCTTTCTCTGCCAAATAGAGTAGATACATTTATGCATCATCTTTCTCCTATCTTCTTCTCTCTCGAGCCTCTTTTTCTGGATCAGTAGATACACTGTTGTTGTCATCCTCATCAAATTCTACTGCTTCTCCACCTTCCTCATCACTTTCACTTTCTGTGGAACTTCTTTTCTTAATCCAATGACGTTCAAGTCTCTCTAGCCTTTCTTGCCTTTCTCTCCTCTTCCTTGCACATCTTGCCTCATATTTTCTGATCCAAAACTGGTACTCTTCTTCGTTCTCAATCCTTTTCCTATCAAATTCTTCCTATCTCCTATTTTCTTCTTCCTGCATCCTCTTATTTGGAATTTCTTATTCTAAATAAGAAATCAATCTCTCAGCCTCTTCACTTGTTAATGCATGAGTTGCTTGTTTTGCATTTTCTAATGCTGGTGATTGATTTTCAACAACATCTTGAACTGCAGGTTGGTTTTTTTCAGCCATCTCTTAATCTTCTTCTCTCTGCAAATTTTCTTTCTTCTTTTGGTTTGATTAAGAGTAATTGCAAGTATATCAGTTTTTCATCCTTTTGTAGAGTGGTTAGATTAACCATAAATGTCCATTTATGGCGCATGGTTAAACTTCTAGACCCTTGGCAGACCACGCCTCTTCAGTCTCAAGACGCAACTTTTCAAAATACATCATTATTATCCTCTCCAGACCCGACTCATCTCTTAATTGCACACAACGTTATCTTTAAGAGTAAAACGAGACGGTTACCTAATTTGAATGCCATAACTGTAGCATTATGGTTCACCAGGGTTCACACATTTGGCTCATATATCATGCCATATCTCAAGTCCCTGATCAACAATTAAAATCAAAAAATGGTCAACCATAATAGGTACCTGCACAATTGTGTATATTTATTTAATTTTAATTATTTAACAGATGGGCCATATCTTGAACTGCAGCATCGTTTGGCTCGGGCATCATGCCGTATCTCAATACCCTGGTCCCTGAGTCCTAACCAACAACTAATTAATCAACTAATGTCAAACAAATTAGGTCAAACAAAATAGGTCAAGCAAAATAAAATCAGCACTGTGCCACATAATGCCTAAATTTTAAAGAAAAATAAAAAGGTCTAGGGGGTTTCGAACCTCCGACCTCAAACTTACTTAGACTAAAGTGAACCACTATACCCCACAACTTTTTTTGACATTAGCTGGACTTGTATTTAATTTATACAATTACTATCTTCCTAAATATTAAATGAAGTTGTGTATAGATGGGCCATATCTTGAACTGCAGCATGGTTTGGCTCAGGCATCATGCCATATCTCAATACCTTGGTCCCTGAGTCCTGACCAACAACTAATTAATCAACTAATGTCAAACAAATTAGGTCAAACATAGGTCAAGCAAAATAAAATCAGCACACTTGTGTATAGATGACCCATATCTTGAACTGCAACATGGTTTGGCTCAGGCATCATGCCATATCTCAATACCCTGGTCATGACCAACAAATCAAATGAGCCACAAAAATCTACCAACACTATGTATGGAACAGCGCTTGAGACATAACTCATTATCACTTCATCTAATTCCATTGATTTGAGTTGCAGAAAACTTCAGCAACAACAATGAATGAATGAATCAATTCTTCTGTGAAACTTCGATGTAACCCTAGATTTAAGTTTAATCGATCTTTCATAGAAGTATTTACACTGATTCATAATCCAAGGTATTTCTCATTCATTCATTTGGGGGTTTCTTGGAGACTCAGCTGCAGAAAACTTCATCAACAACAATGAATCAATCGATGCTTCTATGAAACATCGATTCAAGCCTAGATTTTAGTTTAATCGATATCTCATAGAAGTATTGATAGTGATTCATAATTTTGGAAATGCAAATCTTGGTCATCTTCATCTAAGGTATTTCTCATTCATTCATTTGGGGTTTTAATGATTTTACAAATTGGAGGTTACACACTCTTGATTTTGAATGGTACAATTTCTGATGGTGATTATGAAGTATGAACATCTCTATGTTTCAGATTTTAGGTTTATTTTTATGTTGCTGTGAATTGTATCCTGTTTTGAGAATCTTTTGGTGATTATGAACATCTCAATTGCATGCTTTATGCCTCCACCAAGTGGTTTTATAAGTCAGTTGACAGATAATCTTAGACTCATACATAGTATTTGGTTGTAGGATGTCAGCATTGGTGAATAAAGCTTGTATTCTATTTTGAGAATCAGAATCTCAGGAATCTTTGTGATTTGTATTCATTGTCAGATTATAGAATTAGGTGTGTGGGTTGTATATGGTAAGTAGGGTTTGTGTCAATTATGTGCAAGTCGAATATGACGCAACTAACACAAGACAATTTTTGTTAGTCATATATTGTCCCTTCGCCAGATTGTAGATTAAGACTAGGTGTGTATATGCCTCTCCATCAAGTGAATTAGACTGGATAGAGAATCAAAGATGCAATTTCAAACATGCTGCAATTTCAAAGATGCAAGGCAACTATTAAGAAACATTAAAGTGAATTGGTTTCAGTATGCATTTGTTTTCATTACATTTTAGTCTTGTACATGTTCCAGTTCTTTGCATTGTAGTTTTAGTTTCTAGATTACAACCTGCATCTCCAACATTATCGACACACAATCATCGGACAATATAAATAAACTGACTTCATCATATTGCATTTCATAAAGTTACAACCTTTCTGTTCATTCAGTGTTGAGAAACATTTAGCAGCAACACTATCATGTTCATATCCAGTTACACACAAAAAAAAATTCCAAGTACCAAAAACAAAAATAAACACAACTGTCTCCATTGCTACAACCAAAAAAGAAAACATGATTCAGTGAATTACCATTTTCCATTTGATAAGGCTTACTCGTTATACCCGATCACTAGGAATCAGAATCATCAGATTCTGATTTCTCAGAACACTCTTCCTCCTCAGAACACTCTTCCTCCTCATCACACTCTTTTTGCAGGGTCACGCCTATTCCCTAGAGAAAGCTTTAACAGGAATATCACCTAACAATAATAACCGCCAGTTTTGGTCTTAATTCAGATGGTTTTGTGGTTGAAAACTTGAATGGGTAATTTGTAACGGTACCCCTGCTATTAAGAGTAAAAAAAGCCTATAAAAGGTAATTTGCTAATCTTCACAGTCGCCGAAAATTTGCTGTCGGCGAGGGTAATTTGGTCATTTTAACAGTCATCAGAAAATTTTATTTCGCTTTGGTCATTTTCACAGTCGTCGGAAAATTTGCTTTCACCATCGCCGGGAAATTTGCTTTCACCGTAGCCGAAAAATTTGCTTTCGCTGTCGCCGGGAAATTTACTTTTACCCTCACCGGAAAATGTGCTTTCTCCGGAAATTTTGCTTTCACCGTCGTCGGATCCATCCAATCTGATATTTGACATCAAAAACCTCACCTGGACGAGAACTTTGGGCCTGTATATGGTAATCTTGCAAGCTGAGTTCCATAATAGGTTGCAGAATCCACCTCGGATCCATCCAATCTGATATTTGACATCAAAAACCTCACCTGGATGAGAACATTGGGTCTGTATATGGTAATCTTGCAAGCTGAGTTCCATAATAGGTTGAAGAATCCACCTCGGATCCATCCAATCTGATATTTGACATCAAAAACCTCACCTGGACGAGAACATTGGGTTTGAATATGGTAATCTTGCAAGTTGAGTTCCATAATAGGTTGAAGAATCCACCTCGGATCCATCCAATATGATATTTGACATCAAAAACCTCACCTGGACGAGAACATTGGGTCTGTATATGGTAATCTTACAAGCTGAGTTCCATAATAGGTTGCAGAATTAACTTAGGATCCATCCAATCTGATATTTGACATCAAAAACCTCACCTGGACGAGAACATTGGGTC
>JAJJMB010006268.1:1428684-1536179 GCA_023531105.1 Papaver atlanticum
ACCTCGGATCCATCCAATCTGATATTTGACATCAAAAACCTCACCTAGGTGAGAACATTGGGTCTGTATATAGTAATCTTGCAAGCTGAGTTCCATAATAGGTTGCAGAATCCACTCAGGATCCATCAAATCTTATATTTGACATCAAAAACCTCACCTGGACGAGAACATTGGGTCTCTATATGATAATCTTGCAAGCTGAGTTCCATAATAGGTTGCAGAATCCACCTCGGATCCATCCAATAAGATATTTGACATCAAAAACCTCTCGTGGACGAGAACATTGGGTCTATATATAGTAATTATGCAAGCTGAGTTCCATAATAGGTTGCAAAATCCACTCAGGTCGCATCCAATCTGATATTTGACATCAAAAACCTAACCTGGACGAGAACATTGGGTTTGTGTATGGTAATCTTGCAAGATGAGTTCCATAATAGGTTTCAGAATCAGCTCAGGTTCCATCCAATCTGATATTTGACATCAAAAACCTCACCTGGACGAGAACATTGGGTTTGAATATGGTAATCTTGCAAGTTGAGTTCCATAATAGGTTGCAGAATCCACCTCGGATCCATCCAATCTTATATTTGACATCAAAAACCTAACCTGGACGAGAACATTGGGTCTGTATAAGGTAATCTTGCAAGCTGAGTTCCATAATAGGTTGTAGAATCCACCTCGGATCCATCCAATCTGATATTTGACATCAAAAACCTCACCTGGACGAGAACATTGGGTCTGTATATGGTAATCTTGCAAGCTGAGTTCCATAATAGGTTGCAGAATCATCCAATCTGATATTTGACATCTCAAACCTCACCTGGACGAGAACATTGGGTCTGTATATGGTAATCTTGCAAGCTGAGTGTGCCTCGTTTTGCATCTTATTATGTGTTTGACCACAAATTTGACCAACTTGACCACATATTTGACCAACTTGACCACAAATTTGACCAACTTGACCACAAATTTGACCAACTTTACCTCGATCTGCATGCCTTGGACTTAGATATTTTGAGAGAAAAAGCAAATCTCTCCTCAATTATTGTACTCTTCTCTCTTGTCCGAAAGTTTTGGCTCTCAAATTTCGCTTCCCTCTCACTTTCCCAATCTAATAACTATTTTTGATATCCATTCCCTCACAAATTTGAAACCCTATCTGATTTCCCTCTCAAATTGTATTTCCCTCCTCTGACTCAATAATTGCAGCTCTCCTCCTGTTTTATTAAAAGAGAGAGACGAAGAACTCAAACCTTTTTCCCGTCTTTCACTGTATCTCATTCAATCTCAAGGTGTTTTCTTTGTGCCTTTTAGCTACGATTAGATTTATCAAAATTGTTTATTTTTCTCCTTTAGGGTTTCAATTTGTTTAATAGATCTGTATGAAGATCACTGGTATGTTTTAGATTTGTACTTTTCCCTTTAAAATTGGTTTTTACTGGTTGTAATCTCAATAGATTTTAACAAGATATATATTTTTGATTATATATTTTATTTTATTTTTGTTGTTGTTGTTGTTGTTGTTGTTTACTGCTTAACATCCATACTTTTTACTGCTTAGCATCAATTTGTAATGTCTTTCAATAGATTTTTTCTTCACATTTAAGGTTTACTGATTTTTAGTGGTTTGAATTATCTTTCAATAGTTTGTTCTAATCTATATTCTTTATATGCTGATTTTTATTGCTTTACATTCTTTTTTCCCTTGGATGTTGTAATCTCTTTCAATAGATTACAACCCAAATAAGGTTTATTCAACTGTAGTCTCTTTCATCAGATTGCTGCTCTAGATTTATGGTTGTTTGGTTGTAATCTATTTCCCTTTTGCTCTATATGCGGTTTGTTGTTACGGTTCCTATATGGACAGTATTGGTCATGTAAATCTGTTTAAGCGTTTGAATAAATTCATTATTCGACAAAATAAACTATGTCAAAATGAATTTATTCCAGCCCTTAGAGAGCCTTGCAGGATTAGTATACACCCACATCGATATGAGTTATATCCTTCGTCTAGGATTCTAGCCATTCTCATGAACACGATGCTGCTGCAGGTTTCTTTTTTAACCGCAAGTTTGTTTTGCCACCTATTACGATCTATTCAACAATGAAGTTTCTATAAATGATTTGATTCCAAGCTGTTGAACATGAATTGCAGGATTGGCATACAACCACTAAAGCACTGGAAATTCATTTTTATGCCTAAAGATACAACACCCAGCACAGAGTTCTATTTCCCTCTTGTTCTGTATGCGGTTTGTTGTCACGTTTCCTATATGGACAGTATTGGTCCTGTAAATCTGTTTAAGCGTTTTAATAAATTCATTAACTTTGTCAAAATGAATTTATTCCAGCCCTTGGAGAGCCTTGCAGGATTAGTATACACCTACATCGATTTGAGTTGTATCCTTTGTCTAGGATTCTAGCCATTCCCATGAACACGATGTTGCTGCAGGTTTACAACAACAAAAGAACAACATATTCATTTTTATGCCAGAATAAACAACTCACCTCAGAGAGTTCTCGTAGAGAAAACATATTACTGTATATCTTAATTCGTGAACTCTGTGTAGGTGTGTTGTTTATTTTGGCACAAATCAAGCTCACCTTATTGAGATCGATGCCACAAACCTGACAAGTAACCTCTTTAATTCTAGTTGGTGAGTAAACTCTTAACACATTAGAGTTTCTTGCATTACGTATCATTATTATGGTCTCTTTCCCTTGATGAAAATTGGTTGATTCTTACTATCCTTCCCTTTGTTTTGCCAGGATTCATTGATGCGACTTGAACCTGTGTAAGTGTGGAAAAAATTCATAGTTAACAAGTGGACAAGTTAGAAGATATGAGACAGTGTTGGTCCTGCGAAGCTGTGGAAGCAGGACAACTGAGAAGTAACACATTCTCGTCTCTAATTCTTACGGTGAGTAAACTCTTACTACAACTTTTCAGACTTTTTCATATGAACCGTGTATGTGAATTGCCAGTTACAATTCTGTCAAATTAATATAAACTTTTGATACTTAGGTTGTCAATGTTCAAATTATTATGACTGAATGGTATTCAACAATGAAAATGTATGAAATCCAGAATGACAATGCACATGTAGCTGAATGATTCTTTGTCTCTCCTGCGAACATTGTTCCTAATTTGATTGTCACTAATTTTATTGTTTGCAGAAGTATCACATCCATAATGATCATGTAAAACGAAATGCCCAAATTACTGAATGAATCTTTTTCTCCTAAGAGATCTGTTTCTAATTTTGGTTTCGATTTCATTTATTGTTTTGTCAGGATACTGGAATTGATGGCAAGAGCTGGTTAAGGATACTATGATGTGAATGGACGACTTCTTTTGGCGAATGAACAACTTTTTTCAGCCAAGGTATATATAATGCAGAACAACACTTGCTTATTGATAGACGCATTTATGTGTCTATTTTCATCTCTATTGTATATATTATTAGTACCCATTTTTGTACTTATTATGGTGTTTTATGTCTTTGTAGGTATTTTTAGAGAAATAAGCTCTTGCGACAAAATTGGCTCGTAAAGTGGTGTTTTACACCCCAGGATAGAGTACTAAAGGCACCCCAGAAATGCACCGGAAGCACCCCAGAAATACACCGGAGGAACCACGAAAAAAATGTTGAAACACCCCAGAAAAAGTGTTAAAGGCACCCACCAAAATTACTAAAGGCACCCTAAAAATGGATAAGGGCGTCCCCAAGGCAGCCGAGCTGTTAAAGGCACCCGCGTTTTGGATTCAGGGCACTTCACCTTCATCGTTTGAAAAGAAAATTTTGGCGGGAATTCTGGATTCAAATTTCCAGTTCCTGCGTACTTGATTTTTGGTATTTTGATGAAGATTCAGTCGGATTTTCATCTTGTTTCGGATATGTACCAGCCTGTTAGATCACAACAGAGGTGGTAAGTGCATTCATTTCAATTAAATCACAGAATCTCATCAAACAGAGGGTGTATTATTCTCGGAATATATTTCTGAAATATTTTGAAAGACACTCATTGATTGGAAGATATATTATCCTGGAATGTTATTCTGCATTGACTGAGGGATATTTGACGCGTAAAGAGATGAACAGAACATTTCATGTCACGCAGAGAAAGAAAATAAGATATTATTCCCGAGAATAATATTTCTTTACTGTGAAGATTGTTAGGAGTAATTGGCGAGATTTGGAGGAGCTTCTGGGTTATAAATAGCTTCTGGGATGTAGAGGAAAGGGGTGGAGAGAATTGGGAGCATTTGGGAGCAGCACAGATCGGAAAATCGAAGTTACAGGAAAAACTATTTTTCTACTGGTGAAGGAGGTACGAAGAACATAAGACCCTAGAAGACCGTCGTTCTTCAACAGTGCCAGTGACGGTATTCCTTTATCGTTTTCTGTAACAATTGATTTTGTAACAAATATAAGTGTTACAAAGCCCGATTTTATTCATTTTTCTCTCATTTCATCATTTGTGAACCATATTTGAGCATTAATAAAGATGAATTTTGAGCATGTTTCCATGATAATGATGAGCTAATTCTCGCGTAATCAAGGCACGGAGGAAGCTATTTATGCATGAATAATTGGTAACCATTCTATTTTTCTCTAATTTGTATTTTATAATTCACTCAATCACTACTTTGTAGAATTTTAATTGTTTGCATAATTTTTCCTAATTAGTTGTGATTCAATTAGATAGGTTATGCTTTGGTTAGATAATCTATGCTTAAGGGATACAATTAATATTTGAGAATATGCTTGATAATTTGTGAATTAAGAAAAAGAGATTTTAAAAATAATTAGAGTTTTTGAATTTTTATCATCATTTATTCATGTGTAATAGTGGAATCTAGTGTCTTGGTTATTTTCACTCTAAAAAACAACACAAATTTGGATTTAAATTTTCTCTACTTTTAGTTTAAATAAATCTAAATTCAATTGCTTTCACAAGTCTTACGAACCTCATTCTTACCACTATCAAAATATTATCACTTATATTTAGAAACTGCTGAAAAACACAACCCTTGTCATTTGATTATAACCATATAGGGAACCATGTATTTTTTTAGACTTAAGCAGTTATTCCAATGTAAAGATGATACTCATATATACTTTACATATGTGAATGATTGAGGAGTATGTATTCCAGAATAGTTGAATGAATGAATTCCTTATGCTGCTAGAATGAGAATGTATGTATTGTGGAATGAGTTTGAATTCTAGAATAATTGAATGAATGAATTCCTTGTGCTGCTAGAATGAGAATGTATGTACTATGGAATGAGCACACCTGGCAAATTCATTACTGTTACAATGAATTGTCAACGTCTAAAGCCGTTAGTCTATATGTTACAAGCGATAGACACGTGCAGACGGCAAACGTTACAGTCAGTTGTTACGAATCGAATCGTTATAGCAAGCTGTTATATCCAAAATGTAACAATCAAGCATCAACGTTTGAAGCCGTTACTTTAAACGTTAGAAACGATTGACACGTGTCGTACGGCAGCCGTTACACTGAACTATCACGGTTTTGAATTGTTACAATAACTGTTAGGCCCAATCTGTTACAATCAACTAAACAACGATTATAATCGTTGCTGTAGCTGTTACAAGGAAGGACATGTGGAAATAAGTCAACCGTTACACATAAAGTCGCTGTTACAGTATTGGTTACACCAAACTGTTACAGGCTAACCATTACGATCTGCACAATAACGGCTATCCGTTACAACAAAATGACATCAAATAAATCTTGTGATGACTAGATAACCGTTGGTATATTTATTCCAACGAATGAAACCGTTATTTAATAAAAATTTATTTTAACGAAATGAATCGTTGATAAATATTGTAACACTAATAATAACGGCACTTTTCCAACGTTTTTTTGACGTTACAATAAATAGATACTAACGTTTTTTCAACGTTACAAATTCCCTGATTCCGCACCTAAACGTGTACACCATGTTGGCTCAACAATAGTCAACCGAGGTTAGCTATATGAACACTCTGATATCAACCTTATTCATCTTAATCACAACTAGTTCAAATGACTCAAATAAAACTAGTTATAGAGTTGTTCAATTGCTATATTCTCATAGAAGTATACAAGAACACAATTGAAGCAAAATCGGTTTGATTCACTCGAATCAATTCATGAACATTATAGCCACGTTTTGCAAAAAATGCATTCCTTAATAAATAAATGTATTAGTTCATGAGCCAACCGATTTTAGAACTTTAACCACTCAAGTATGCATACGGGTACGCATACCTAAGTAGCCGGTCTGAGTTTGAGTTCGCCAGTATGTGAACGGGTACGCATACCTCGGTACACTTCCAAAACCTAGCAGAAATTCCTGGACCTATACCTTACGCAAGTACGCGTACCGGTATGTGTACTTGGTACCTAGAATTCCACAACTACAAGTACGCATACTGGTATGCATATTATAGTTACGGTCATGGATCACATACATGCAAGAATGCATACTATGTTCATAATCCAATAGTTCTAAACTCTATTTCAATCATTGAAACTTTCTTAAAGGATGACAATAGCCGTTTTCACACACTATTAGCATCAAAGCAATTTTCAAGTTATTGAAATAATCATAACGAAACATTCCAAGTCTACACCAAATGATTGTATCACACAAACCATGTAAGATGTTACTCGGCGATTTTCACATGATCATCTTTTGACTTTCATCAAGAATATAAGATGAACTTGGTTGAAGCGAAAGCTTACCAACACATATTTCGAGAAATATGTAAGCGAGTTAAACTCAGCTCGAAATATCAAATGTGTATAATCGAATATTATATAGTAATAGGACTTTTGTCTCAATATAGGAGATAGAGTAGAAATAGACTTTCCAAGTGATAGATGAGTTTTAGTCTCCACGTACCTTTTGTTGATGAAGTTCCATAAGCTCTCCTTAGTAATTCTTCGTCTTCAATTGATGAACGCCGTGAAGTCTAATGCTAAACTACACAATTTATCCTAGTCTGAGACATCACTATAAGTAGACTAGAAATCAAGTCTTATAGTTTTGATCACTAACATTGACAAACAAGCTTGAGATAGCAATGCTTGCGAGTTCGACTGAGCAGTGCTCTAACAACCGGAATGAGCACCATATGGGGACTGTGATTGTGCAGCAACAATAACAGTACCATTAGAACTCGCCCCAAGCTCAGAGGATTGGAATGGAAGATTATGATAATTAGCGAACCTGATTTTGTAGTATAAAGATCCATTGTTTCTTAGAATTCTATGAACCCACAAATAGCTTCCACAAATCGTATCCAAATGAGGACTTTTCTATCCTAATTTTTATCATAATTTTTTCCTCCCTGATTTCTACGACGAATTTATCTCCCTCTTAAACTCAAAATTTAGCTCCCTATTTATAGTCTTTCCGTATTAACAATAACTATTAGATTTATTATTATTTCCATTAAAATAAAATTCTTAAAATCATTTTGTGTTGCGGGGCCTTGGATGATAAAGGGTTATCCATTTTACTTTAAAATATATATTTTTGTCTTGTAGTTGTATGCCCCAAATAATATGCCTTGGACCCAAACTAGGAAGGTAAATTATTGGGCTAGAGATGAAAACCACCTAAAATTTTCATATAGCACATAGGCACGCAACAAACTCGGTCATCGGTGGGTATCCGTTTTTCCTGTCGGAAGTTATTACGGCTTCAGACTTATTACAGTTTTCTCCGTTTGTAAGACTGATATGTATACTGTCTTGTATCCGAATTTACAGTAGTTCTATATTTCTCTCTATTCGATTCGAAACATTCCCGAATAACATCAATGACACATATCACTGTTTCAGGCTATTTTCGAATGATAATTCTTGAATCACTATTTAGATTACGAACAATAAATTGTTCTTAACTGAAATTCATCAAGTATGAAATGTTCATTAAGCTTAGCCATATTTCGAGAAGTTTCTCAACTTGGTAATTAGTTCTGGACTTGAAATTCTTGATATGCTTACGATAGTCTAATTAGTTATGCGATAACGTCTCATAGAAAGGTGAATATAACTTGAGAAATAGGTGGTTCAGTCTTCACTTACCTTTTGTTGAAGAAGTTATCCAAAAGCTTCGGTTGATCTTCTCCTTTGTAGTGATCTGCACTACAAAAATGGCGTTAAGAGGCAGGATTTCAAATATAAAATTTGGGATGAGAAGAGAAAGAATAATTGAGGGAGAAGATAAGTATTATTTCATTAGCTGACTAAGAACAGAGAGTACAAGGATATTAAATAGATACCTAACGTACACTCTCAAACGATTCATGCACACACGCACCAAGCTGACAATTATTACAGCACCCAATTAACAGATATAAGGCACCTTACAGGTCTGCCCTTAAGAGAAGTTATACTACTTTCACTACATTTCCCACTACTTCTCGAGATCCTTGTCCTCAAGGATCAGCTTAGGAAATTGATTTACCATGAAGTGCATGTATTCCCAGGTAGCATCCTTGTCAGATGAGTTCTCCCAGCTAACTAAGGCTTAGGACACCTTCTGATTGTTTTTCATAATCTCCCTGGTGTCTAATATCTTCTGTGGTGTAACCTTCATCTCACTATCTTTGGCAGTGTGGTTTGTGGAAGCATGCCCATACCAAGCTTAGGTTTGAGTTGAGAGACATCAAAGGTAAGATGTATCTTAGAGTCTGGAGGTAATTGGAGCCACCTTACCTACCTTGGAGATGATCTGATAGGGCCTAAAGAACTTTGCAGCAAACTTTAAATTCCTTCTCAGTTGAACATAGGACTGTTTAAATGGGTGCAAATGTAATTAGACACAATCCCCTACTTCAAAAGACCTCTCCATACTCTTCTTATCAGCTTGTTGCTTCACTCTGTGTTGAGCCTCCTCCAATACACCCTTGAGTAACTGAGTGATAACCTGCCTTTATTGTAGATATTCTTCAACTGTAGCATTCACTCCTGCATAAGGAAACTCTACTCCAAACTTTGGAGGAGGATAACCATAGAGTTCTTCAAATGGAGTGAGTTTCAGGCTTGAATGATAACAGGTATTGAACCACCATTCAGCCAAAGATAGCCAGGACACCTATTTAGTTGGCTTGTTGCTGGTCATGCATATAAGCTAAGTCTCCAAGTAGGCATTTACCCTCTCTGTTTGACTATCAGTTTGAGGGTGATAGGATGTACTCATGCTTAAAGCAGTGCCCAACTTGGTAAACAATGCTTGCCAAAAGTTACTCAGGAAAACACTACTTATGTCTGATACAATGCTTTTAGGTAATCCATGTAATTTGAAAATGGTGTCAAGGAATACCTTTGCAACTGACACTACAGTGTAAGGATGGCTCAAGGCTATAAAGTGGCTATATTTGGTGAATCTGTCATCCACCACTAGGATCACTTCTCTTCCCTCTGACTTGGGTAGTCCAGTGATGAAGTCCATACTGATATGTTTCCAGGCATGTTCAGGTATGGGTAGTGGCTATAAAAGACCAGCTGGTAATGCTGATTCTCCTTTGTGTCGCTGGCATATGTCACATTCATGTATCAACTTTGTGATATGTACTTGCATACCAACCTAATAAAAATACAACTTAGCTTTCTGGTAGATGGCTTGAATTCCTGAATGCCCACCTATAGATGAAGAATGTACTGTTGTAATTATCTTCTGCCTCATATCTCAATGGGTACCTATATAGATTCTGCTTTTAAATTTCAGCAAACCTTTATCATAAGTATATCCAGGTGTGACTTCAGCCTGAGCTAAAAATCTTGGAATTAATCCTTGAGCTAATGGGTCATCTTTGTAACTGTCTTGAATTTCTTCCATCCAGGCCGGCCTAACCTCTAACATCCCATGACAAGAGGATGAATCTTCCAAGTATACCCTGGAAAGAGCATCTGCTACCTTGTTATCAGCACGCTTCCTATACCTCAGCTCATAATTGTACCCCAATAGCTTGGACAACCATTTTCGCTGCAACATAGTATTATTCTTTGCTCCATAAAATATTTAATGCTTTGATGGTCTGTAAAGATGATGAACTTGTTACCTAGTAGGTATGACCTCCACTTAGTTACTTCTATTACCAAACTCTTCAAATCTTTTTTATAAGTAGATAAATCTAGAAATTTTGTTCCCAAGCATTTACTGAAATAAGACAAGGGTCTTTTCTCTTGCATGAGGACAGCTCCCACTCCAGTAACACAAGCATCAGTGGCTATTTCAAACGGTTTAATGAAGTCGGGAAGTGCTAAAACTGGTGTAATAGCCATAACCCTTTTGAGGAGATCAAATTCTTCTTATGTTGTTTCACTCCATTGGAAGTTGTTCTTCTTCAGCAGGTCAGTAAGAGGTTTGCAGATCAGCCCATAGTTCTGCACAAACTTCCTATAATACCTAGTAAGTCTTAAAAAAAAGCCTTAAGTTCTTTAGGGTTGCTGGTATTGGCCATCTTTGCACACATTCAACCTTGGAAGGATCAGTTGTTACCCCCTCACCAGAAATAATGTTGCCTAGGTAATCAATTTGATTCTTCCCAAAGGATCACTTGCTCAATTTAGCAAACAAAGAATGCTGCTTCAAAAGTTCCAGAGTAAGCTTCAGATACTAAATATGTGTCTCTTCATCTGGAATACACACCAATATTTCATCAAAAAACACTAATATGAATTTCCTCAAATAAGGCTTAATTCATCATTCATTGGGGATTGAAAGCTTGCAGGACCATTAGTCATCCCAAAAGGCGTGACTAGGAACTCATAATGTCCTTAGTGTGTTTTGAAGGCAGATATATGAATACCAGAAGGGTATATTTGGTGGTATCCAGCTCTCATATCAATCTTGGATAAGAACTTTGCCCCTTTAAGCTCATCTAACAACTCTTCTATCACTGGAATGGGGTACTTGTCCTTAATAGTTATCTCATTCAAGCTCCTATAATCAACATAGAACCTTTAACCGCCATCCTTATTCTTTACTAACAGTATTGGAGAAGAGAATGGACTGTGACTAGGCCTGATTACTCCATCTGTGAGTATCTCTTGAACCAATTTTTCTACAACCTGTTTTTGGACATAGGGTATTCTTTAAGGCCTTTGATTTGGTGGTGATGGTGAGGGTTTGAGTGGAATATGATGGTCATGAGATCTGATGGGTGGAAGGGAACTTAGATCTTGAAATACAGATTGAAAATCTTCTAAAATGTTCTTTATGTTTTGAGGAGTTGGGTTGCTCTCAGGAAATTGGGTTGGGTTGCTCTCAGGACATGATGATATTGAATAGGGTTTTTTTAGGATAAGGCCCGACCCATGGGTAACCCATAATATGAGGCCCTTAATTAAAAGAAGTTTAAATCTAGGCCCCGAGTTATTAAAAGACATTCATGCCCTTTTATATATTGTCAAGCCCCGAATTAAATAAAATTTAAATTTAAGCCCAAAATTATTAAAGTATAGTGTGAATGTGTAAACATAAGTTACACATGCATATGGCATGTGTATCCAGAAATTACACATCCTTATGACATGTGTAATGCAAAGTTACACATCAAAAAAATAGACAACAAAAAGAACGCATACAAAAAATACATGTATTACTTTAATATTCATTTATAATAATTTCTTAACATGTGTAACTAGAAGTTACACACGCATCTATCTAGTGTAATTGAGAGTTACATATGCATCTATCTAGTGCAATTGAGAGTTACACATGTATCTGACTTGTGTATTCACCGTCAACTCCAATTCCAGTGAGACCAATACCACAAATAAGCAATTAGATTTTATGAATTTATCGGAAACCTGAAATATAACAACAAACAAACATGAACCAATGTCAAAAGAAAAATGCAAAAGAATATTGTTCAATATTTAGGAGAACAACAAAAAATAGTCCATAAAAGTGCTTAATGTTGATAACAGTTACAATGAACAGACATATGAACCAATACCAAAACAATAATGCAAACAAATATTATTCAGTATTTAAGAGAACAACAAAAATAAAAGAGAAGAAAAATTGAAGATGCATCTGGCTAGTGTAACTAGCAGTTATACATGAAATGACATGTGGAAAAGCTGAAATATACATGAAATGACTAGTGTAACCTGAAATATAACTAGCAATTATACATGAAATGACTAGTGTAACTTTCAATTAGGGTCGAATCTTAAAAAGAACAATAAAAATATGCACTGAAACACTACATAAACACTATTTCATGGGACTGTGTCACCTTGACAAAAAAAATCCCGATGCGAGCTTCTTACACAACAGAAATTATGGAACACATTAAAAATAGGAATAAACTATAAAACCAATTTAAAAGCAATCAGAAAAATAGGAATACAAAAATGGATGTGTACTAGGAAGTTACACATCCATATGGCTTGTGTACCTGGCATATGTAATTTTTTGGTTGTAATGCTTGTTCATTTTAGCATGTGTAATTAGTAGTTACACATGCATGTGACCAGTGTAACTAAGAGTTACATATGCATATAGCATGTGTAACTAGAAGTTACACATCCGTATGACTCGTGTAACTAGGAGTTATTCATGCATATAGCATGTGTACATCAGAATGTCTACTAGTAAACATCTAAAATCAAAGAACAATGCTTATTTAAGCGAGGGGATATTCATGGCGGCAAGTTAATAACAAAAAGCATGCCACTCAAAAAATAAATATAATTACTTACAGAGCTAACCCAAACGGCGAAAAAGAAATACATGCACGACCAGGCTTAGTTGACGCAGAATTGCTGCCCTTAGGCAGCTCTATAAGCTTCAGGAGGCATAAATTGCACCATAAATAACCAAATCATTAAAAGCAGCTTTCTCCCCATCTTGTAGTACCCTGCTAATACCACCACTAGGTCCATACCAACACATCCTCTCTGAAATTAGCATAACTACCACCATCAGCTTCTTCAATAACTATACAGACACAAGCATTGAAGGTCATATTCAACAAGTAGTCGCCAAAAGATTTAAATGTAAAACAAATAAAATATGTTTCAACTAGTATACATCCTAAGTTACCGTAACATCATTAATAACCAAAACAGATGGACAGTAATAATATGTTAAATCATTCTTATATCCTATGCAATTCAAAGCATCTAATTCAACCAAAAATGCCGAAAATTATAATACAAGCAAACGGTATTTTAAACTGCAGATTCAATGGATTGGTTTCACATGAACAACATTCTTGGTTTAGTTTAAATATGGCAATATATCTCATGATATCAATTGCCAAAGCTAGTCTATTAGTCAAGTCCAATGAATTACTTATATAAGTTTCAGACGAAATAAACCAAAGGTACTGGCATTTAAAAATCGAAACACAAAACTTGATCCTTGTACTTCTGATACTATTGAGCAAGCTCTGTGTAGTTTGAGGTAGTCAATCCACTACAAAAAAATAATTCAAAACCAAATAAAGCAATCAAAATTATTGCCATCACTATTCAATATCTTTCAGCATACATTGACCATAAATGAATCAAGAATCATATAGAGACATATCATCATGTAAGCTTACACCAGCTGACTTTTGTAACTGAGAGTTACACATGCATATAACATGTGTAATTAGGAGATACACGTGCATCTGACTTGTGTAACTTTCAGTTACACATGCATATAGCTAGTAGTGATGGATGGATGGATAAATTCAATCAAATATGAGATGATGATCAGGTTTGTAAACTGATTAATCAAATGCACAAAGGCTGAACACAGGCATACCTAACTTCACCAGTGAAAGCACCTCCTTTCTTCACCCAGCAAGCAGCCACTTGAATCTCATGATACAATGACCTTTTAGCCGAGGTAAGGAACACAAATGGAGGACTGACCATAACCTCTGTACAAAAAACATTCCCAACTACATTTAAATACTTTTAATCCATAGAAATATCAAATGTAATAGCGTATTCACAACATTTATCAGCACATCCACTCACCAACATCTATGAATGCAATTTCAGCATCGTTAGTGTCCAAGCAGATGCAACAACCATTAAGTTTTAGAGTGACAACAAACTGATATAGCATACAATACCCAGGTTGCAACTAGTTCAGGAATACATGCAACTAATAAACAGAACTTCTCATCATTTCGGGTTCACTCAAACTTTTACACATATAATTAGCATGTGTAACTCGCAGTTACACATACAATTAGCATGTGTAACTAGTATCTACACATCCAATTATCATTGCGTATTCGTAAAGTTTGAAAGCATCATACTAAAAGCTAATAGGCCCTACCAAAATATACATTTGTGGATATTTCATTCTGCATACACTACTTTCGCTATGGACTTAAACTAGTTAACCTAGTTTCACTAGTTGCTCCTACACTTACTTCAACAAACCATTTCCATTACTTACATATAGGCAGACACAGGGGCATCTGGATTTGCTCGAAGTGGCATTATCTCATCACTCTGATCATCATTATCTGCGTTAACAACAAGTTGATCATTTCTGTTGTTTCAGGAAGGGTCGCTCTAAATTCTCGATCACCAACTGAAACTTGGTCATTCAAATTGGCATTAGCTGACAAGTAACTTTACATCTGCACAGTTGGAACCTAGAAATTGTTTAACATATTATGGGACAAATCAAGATTAAGAATGTATAAGATACTCACATCATCTTTGACTCCTTATTTCCATCCTCGATATCCTCTTCTTGTTCTAAATCATTGCATTTGAAGTCCCCCCCTTCTACTCCGCCAACACGAGAACCTTAATTAATTACTATATGTAAGTAAAATCTATGTAACCTGAAGTTACACATTCAATCAGTATGTGTAAGTAAAAGTTGCACATCTAATTAACATATGTAACTAGAAATTACACATCAATTTAGCTTGTGTAACTAGAAGTTACACATCTATTTAGCATGTGTATCTATAAGTTACACATCTAATTATGCTAATTATGTATTTAATTAGCATGTGTATCTAAGACCGAATCAAAGTATTATTAAGCATTAGAAGGATCAATATTAATAACAACATTTTGCTAGATTACCTAATATTTTTCCGTAACTCAACTCATATCCACAGTGAACTGAAATATAGTGCAAAGCAAACAAATCCATCATTTAATAATTTTTCCATTAGTAAGATATAGGTAGACATATGATCATCCAAAGAATTGGCCAACATTAGAGCTTTAAGATGTAAAATACCAAGATGCTACCAAGTTCCCGAGCGTGAACTTGGACTTCCATCCAAGTGAAACAGCGTACACATGTTCGGTAGTCAAAAAACTACAAAGCTTAAACTAAGAAGTAATTTGGGTGCATAATTACCATAACAAAATAGTATGCTTATTGGTTAAACCACCACTCAAGGACAGAATAGTTAAATCTCTATGTATATCAACACGAAGTACTTGCTACCAACATTTCTACTTAAACTTTCTCGCATCTCTAATTATATACAGAGAAGATATTTCATAGTTCAGAAAGACATGCCACTATTAATACCTTTGTAAAAATTTATAAAGAGGCACTTGGGCATAACGTCTCTCAAGCAATGATAGTTAGTATCAGGCTTCATCTTTGAGAAACAATTAACATGTGTAAATGAGATAAAAGCTGACAGGCCACTATCAATCAACACAAGCACATCAATTCATCAAAAAATTGAACTGAATCCAACTGTACATATATACCTGGTTTGTAGAAACTGTATTCACCTATTCCCAAAATATTTTTCAATCCAATTGAAAAACACCTAATCAAAATGCACAATAAAAATTAAGTGATCAAAAACAGATCAAGAACAACAACAATTTGAATCATCAAAAATAAAAACAAATCTATTTATTCAAACAAATCAAAGCTAAAAACAACAATAACAACAACACAAAATGTTACTAAATTGAAAGATACAAAACGATTGATTCATAAAATAGACCTGTTGTTCTTCTTCCACAATAAAAAAACTAAAACACAAATGTGATAAAAAAAAAGATCAAAATCTTGCTTCAAATAAGAGAAAGAAGAATGCCGAATCCTGAACTAGTATGATTCAATTAAAATCTATCTTCATCCGAAGATCAAATCAATCAAACATGCGATTTGAAAATCAAAACTGTGATAAAACTAAATCAAAATTGAAATTGAAAATAGAAATTAACAACATCAACGAAAAATGAAATCAAAACAGATTTCGTTTTTTTTTTTCTCAAACAATGATGTTTCCAATTCTTCTCATAAATCAAAAAAATCAAAAAATAAATCGAAATTGAGACAAACAACCAAAATCAAAAACAAACAAATGTAATATCAAATTAAAATGTACCTAGATAATTTCTGCGTCTTCTTTTTCTTTTTCCTCTTTTCAGATCTATATAAAAACTGAATCAATTTATTCCAACTCCAGCGATTGATTGACGATTGATTACATCGGTTCGTTTCAGAAGAAACAAATTGATATCAGAGGTGATTGCATGTGAAGAAGAAAAAAAATTATTATTCAGTTTAATTTCATTGTGACAATAAGCGTAATGGTTTTCTTCGGTTTGATCTGAAAACCCTCATATTCTTCGGAGCAGTTCTTCAGAGCAGAGACGAGAGACAAAAAGAGAGAAAATGAAAATGAAAATGAAATCTCATAGTTAGTTTCATTGTATATAAATACTAAAGGGTAGTCTTGGTATTATTAAAATTCATAATAATTAATTATGGACCAGATCTAAAGAAAATTTGATTTTTTGGGCCTAGCAATATCATTTTCCTAAAATATGGAGTTGACAATGAATGATCCATTTAGTAGGGATTCTATATGTTGAACCCATATAGAAGGGGGTTATAGTATTTTTCACTATTGAATATAAATGGCCCATAATTCCATGTATATTCTTTTGAAAGTATTTATGGCACACCGCCTCAGACATCATGGTTACACTAGCTGGCTCAGTGTTCCCTATTAGCTCAATCTTTTGTCATTCTCTACAGAAGGTGATCTCATTTGTTTAAAATCAAACTGCACTAGATTGATCTCCTTTATTCAATCTACCCATAGCACCATGTCACACCCACCAAGGGCAAGTAGCCTGACATCATATTTAAATGTATGCCCTTTCATTTCCCAACTAAATTGTGGGCATTTGGCCTCACTCACTAAAGTATTGCCATCAGCTACTTCCACTTGAAATGATGTTGTAGGTTCTATAATGCTGCCACTATACCTAGCAATTTCAGGGTCAAGGAAGCTATGTGTGCTTCCACTATCTACTAGGATGGTAAAAATCCTCTTCTTGTTAGCGACTCCTTGAGCTTTGATGGTGTTGTGAGAAATATTACCTGAGAGAGCATGTAGAGATATCTCCACTTCTTCTTCTAGCTCTTGTATGATTGGAGAACTGGATGGAGTGCCGTCGTTTGAAGTTCTTTCATCTTCTCCAACAATTATGAATTGTTGTTGTTTCACACATCTATGACCCTTCTGGTATACTTCATCACAATTATAACACAGTCTTTTTTCCCTTCTTGCTCTCATTTCAGCATATGAGAGTTTCTTAATTGGTGGTATTTTTGGGCTAGTGGAACTGTTGTGTTTAGGAGAGGGTGTACCAGATTTAGGAAGTGTAAAAAAGTTCATAGGGTTTGTGCTTGGAATAGATAGTGGTGGTAATGGATGGCTTATTCTTTTGAGCTATATTTTCCAATAACATTTCTTGCATTTTTGCAAGGTATATGGCTTGTTGCAGGGATGTTCAGGAAAACATTTGAAAAACTATCCTGAGCTCCTTCTTAAGTCCACTGATGAACTAGAGGTGAAGTATTCCTCAGTGAGTTGTCTTTTCTTAGCAACCATCAATGCCGTGAGCTCTTCAAATAACTCTTGATACTCTACCACACTACCAACTTGACTGAGTTTATGGAACTCACCTACCACATCATCATGACCCAACTCCTAGAACCTAGAGGAGATGGCTCTACTGAAAACATCCCATGATATCATTTCACGACCTTTTTGGTAATCCTGATACCAAACATCAGCTCTACCCTCTAAATATAACGTTGCCATAATAACTCGTTGTTCTTCATCCATAGGATGGAGTTACAAAAAAAATTACATTTAATAATCCAAGACCTTGGATTATTACCATCAAACTTAGGGAAATCAACCTTGGTTTTATGAGAATTCGAAAAGTGGTTAGTTATCTGTGAGAAGTTACCTCCGGATTGTCCACCATGTGTAGATATTTGGTGGATACCAGGATCTGGAGGAGGTTGCAGTATTCCATCACCTTAATGGTTTGCTGATCTCCTCAGACGATCTTTCATAGCTTAAAACTCGTTTGTCAGTTGAAGGGATAGAGTTTTAGTTACTGCTTCCACTATTTTGCTTTGTTTTGCTTACTTTGAAACTTCTGATTCATCCAGTCATTTCATCATCAGGTTCAACTTCTTGTTGATTTTATCTATATCCTTTTGATTCACCATTGCAACAGGTCACCACAACAGCTGCTTTGATACCACTTGTAGTGATCTACACTACAAAATGGCGTTAAGAGGCAGGAATTCCAGATCTAGAATTTGGGATGAAAAGAGAAAGAATAATTAAGGGAGAAGATAAGTTTTATTTCATTAGATGACTAAGAACATATAGTACAAGGATAATAGATAGAGACCTAACGTACACTCTCACACGATTCATGCACACACGCACAAAGCTAACAATTATTACAGCACCCAATTAACAGATAGAAGGCACCTTACAGGTCTTCCCTTAAGAGAAGTTATATTACTTTCACTACAGCCTTCAAATGGTAGAACGCAACGATGACTGTTGTGATGTTCGTTTCTCAACTACACTTCTATCTTAATCCGAGACTTAACTAATTGTAGACTAGAAATCAAGATATAGTTTTGAAAACTAAATTTGACAACAAGCTTGAGATAGCAACACTTGTGAGTTCGAATGAGAAATGCTCTAACAATTAGATTAAGCATAAGAGCCTTTGTCAACAACTCAACAAATCTTTATACTAAAGATTATTAGAGTGGTCACCAAACAGATTTGTTCCTTTACTGTTTGGAATACGATCAAAAGGAGTTGAGTACATAAGACTTTACTTTGTAAAGCAACCCGAGATAGTGATTTCTATCTTGAGATTCACGTGCATGACCAAAATGTCGAAGACACATGGATATTGATGGAACTAAGGGGTAGTTTACTTGGTTTCAACTATACGAAATTGGCTTTTGTTCTTTGTATAGCGGCTTAATTATGAGAGTATTCGAAACAGGAATAAGTCCGAGGGTTTTTCTACATTTGCGGTTTCCTCGTTAACAAAATCTTGTTTGTGTTATTTACTGTACTTCTGCATTAAAATTACTTTATTATAATAAAGTAAATACACTTATATGTTAATCCAAGATACTTAATAGTGATCTCATAGTCAATCGGTTTTTATACCGTAACTATTATCAAGTGTATACCTTGTTGTCGTATTGTCTCGACATTGTACATAGACGATCACACTTGGTATCGGACTTATAGGTTGAAACTAAATGATTGTGGTGTATTTGGGTACCCTCATCATTTTCAATTTGTATCAGAGCAGGCAAACACGAAAAGATCTAACAATATGTGTTTGGTGCGATCCCATATAAAAATTGAATCTAATGGATGATTCAGTTAACGTATCGCAAGATGTTGATATAGTGTCTTCACAACATACGTTGATATAGTGTATTCACAACGTACTCTACAGAAATACGATTTGTTTTCAAAACCTGATGGACAGCTCAATACTCTTAGTTCATTTGTTAAACACAACTCAGAGAATATTAACCATAACGAGTTAATAAGAAAACAAACACCTGTGATGCACGATTCAGATTCAGATGACGGTGATGAGATTAAATTTTCCATAAAGCTTGCTGAACAATATAATCAAAGAGATAAAGTCTATTATCCATATGTCATGAAGTTTATAAAAGATACCTTGATAAAACCCAGGTCTCATGAAAAAATTGTGCATCAAGAAGCTCTTGAGATTCACGAACCTTCTGACAGGACGATAAGCTCATCTATCTGAACGAGTCAATTTCAAGATGAGAGTACACATATGTCTCTTCTTGAGTCTGAATCTGAGAATTCTGACAATTGTTCACATGTCAGAAAAGATTTATTAGTCAAGACATCTACATGTAAGACAAGGGTGTGTAATCTAGCGTCCAAGATATTTTGACTAATAGATGACATCTTGATTGAAACAGTTTAACCACCTGCAAGAATCAAAAGAGTTTTGTTTCAAAAGATAATCCACTGACTGATACTCAGCTGATTAAAAATATTGGTAACATTAGTAAAAAGGATTATTTAACTGAAAAAGACAGAGATCAACTTAAATTCAAACAAACTAATGATTTCAAACCATTTAGTTTTGTTATTGATTCTTTGTCTGATTCAAGATCAAGAAAACAATCGCATCAAAAGATGTCATCATATTCCAAGAAAAAATAGGGTCAACCAAAGAGTACTACTCAATCTTTGACTCAAAGGGTTTCAATTCACACCTACAACTCTATTCCATTTCTAATAGAATTATCTGTTAAACCTGATTCATCAAGTTGTGATCCACATGATTGTGAAACTTATTCTTGGAATCGTTCCAGTAAAAGGAATGTCCGAAAACATCAATCATTTCTTGAGAAAGCTATTGATTTCTTTTATAGATCTTGTTCCGTCTGCAATATTGAGTTATAGAAAGCTCATTTCAACAACTAACCTTGTTGATCGTAACTTCCTCATAATTATGCTCAATCTTGGATAAATGAGGAAGTTCACGAAAAGCACAAAGGAACTGTTGATGGTGGATTTTCAACAAAGGCTAAAATCGTAAAATCATGATCTTGCATGTTTCTGACACGGCTTCATGAATGTATGTGAAACTCATATTTTAGGATTCGTGAAAGCTCATTTCGCAATCTCTGACGGAGCGTACGCCCTCTCAGAGCCCTGTATGAATATTTATTCATAAAGCTTCCCGGATGAGCACTTCGACACTTCACATATTTCATCAACACCTGTATAGAATCGAAATGATTGGACGGCTCCTAGACATATTGCATGCTAGTATAGAGCATTAACGTCTTCAGGATGCCACACTGTTCCCTGACTATGTAGAGAGCATACGTATAGAATCTCTTAACGATTGGACGGCTCCTAGACATATTGCATGCTAGTATGAAGCGTTAACGTCTTTAGGATGCCACCCTGTTCCCTGACTATATAGAATCAATATTCAGAATGAGTATGATGCTTCTATCATCTCATACCTCGATTCTCGAATAAACTCACTCCTAGACATATTGCATGCTAGTATAGAGCAATTCATAGATTAAGTTCTAGCGCAACATTCATCAATCGAATTCCTAGAAAAATAATCTATTTATCTCATTACTCCGTTTCATGGTTTATTCCCGGCTGAATTCCATAAATTAGTAATAGATAATCAATCTATCTCAAACTATCAAAAACCAAAAAGTCAAATGGTCACATGACCATCCGGGCTTTCCACGTCAAATATTAAAATATCATTTGTTTTAATATTCTTAAAATATTGGTCGCGCGAGTAAAAATCTACTTGCTCCCTCAAGCAAAATTGAGAGTTTCAGTCAAGATCAAACTCTTCTGAAAATCCAAAATATTGCTCAAACACGCACCAGAAAATACCAAAATTCTCAGGATTGAGTCATGGATAATGTGGTGACACGGGAATGCCACCTTGATGATGTGATTTCAACTTTGTTGTAGTAAAAGGTTCATTGAGACTTGTGAAAGCAATTGATTTTAGACTTATTTAAACTAAAAATAGAGAAAATTTAATTCCAAATTTGATTTCAAGATTGAAAATAACCAAGACACTAGATTCCACTATTACACATGAATGAATGATGGTAAAAATTCCAAAACTCTAATTATCTTTTAAATCTCTTATTTCTTAATTCACAAATAATCAGGCATATTCTCAAACATTAATTGTATTCCCTAAGCATAGATTATCTAAACAAAGTATAACCTATCTAATTGAATCACAACTAATTAAGAAAATAATGCAAACAATTAAAATTCTACAAAGTAGTGATTGAGTGAATTATAAAATACAAATTAGAGAAAAATAGAATAGTTACCAATTATTCATGCATAAATAGCTTCCTCCGTGCCTTGGTTACGCGAGAATTAGCTCATCATCATGGAAACACGCTCAAAATTCATCTTTATTGCGCAAAAATGGTGTTCACAATAATGAAATGGGAGAAAAACAATAAAACCGGGTTTGTAACACTTTTATTTGTTACAAACCGAGCTGTTACAGAGAACGATAAAACTGAAGTGTTGTTGTCACTGTAGCAATACGACCCACAAGCAATTGTCGTTGTCACTGTTGGAAAACGACGGTTCGGAGTGCGTCTTATGTTCTTCGTGTTCTTCACAACAACAGAAAATGGAGTTTTTCTGCCACTTGATTTCTCGATTCTCAGGTTCTTCCTAACTGCTCCCCATTCTCAACACACTTCTATGGAACCTTGTGACTCTATTTATACACCAAAAGCCCAAAAATCACGCGTCAATTACACAAAATAATTCACATTTACTCCCATGCATGGAAAAGAATAATTTCCATTTTTAGATTAATTACGCGTCTAATCTCGTGCTGCACACACCAGAAACATTTCTTCACGTCCCAGAATAAGTTAGGCTCGCAGAATCCACAAGAAAACTTCCCAAAATTACCAAAAATTCTGAAAATATCTTACGGGAATATCAGGCATGTTTTGCTCCACACTTGAATTCTAGCCAATTCTGGTCGAAACCAAAGACCATACAACGTCTGTTAAGTCCAGAGGAACAAACCCAATCAAATTCAGCCATTGAATCTCCTTAAATCCCGTCCAAAAAATCAAACCCAACTCTGCCTGTGAAGAACCAAATTTCCCGCCAAGAGTAAAATTCAAACGAAGGGGATGAAGGTGCCCCTTATCCTTCTGCTTGGGTGCCGATAGTAATTTGTGTACCCCTTATCCAGTAGTGAGAGTCCGAATAACAAATGTCCCTTGGGTGCCTTTAGAAAACTTTTCGAGCCGATTTTTCCAAAAATGTTTATTGCCCAGAAATACCTACAAACACATAAAACACCATAATAAGTACAAAAAATGGGTACTAACAATATACACAATAGAGATGAAAATAGACACATAAATGCGTCTATCACTTGAGCGACCAAGGTCGGCTCTTAGGCTTGCAAGGAGCCGGTCCCACATACATTAATGATTTTGACCTAATTGATCTTTTACAGTTCATATTGGGTTCAAATTCTTTCCAACCAACCTGGAACTTGATCAATCGACCACCAGCTGGTCCCACGACCACCAAGGGTCGGTTTCATACGCCTTGGTTGGTCTCTCAATTATTAGGTTTTGACACCTAATGCTCAGACGAGCACTATTTTTAATAATGATTAAACGAGCATTTAATCATCTTTTCACCGACTGGTCTACAAATGACTTTGGTGCACGCTTATTCGAGCTCCTGGGCGCTACATGTCCAGCCATCATCCCATGTAGTCGGTCCCTCTCTCACCCATTGGTTCAACAATTGACCAAAATTAGGGTTTCAAATCAGATACTCTGCAAAGCATAATCCTGAACACGTCCAAACCCTAATAATTTTATGTTGATCCAGCAATCAACA
The DNA here is from genome assembly GCA_023531105.1 of Papaver atlanticum. Classification (NCBI taxonomy): domain Eukaryota; kingdom Viridiplantae; phylum Streptophyta; class Magnoliopsida; order Ranunculales; family Papaveraceae; genus Papaver; species Papaver atlanticum. The sequence continues at coordinate 1,452,474 of JAJJMB010006268.1, forward strand.
TACTAATTAATATTATTTGGTCCTGCTACCAATAATTCATGAATCAAGCAATATTGTTCACACGAACAAAATTTGCTCAAACGAGCAATATTTGCTTAAACTAGCAATATTTATTTTGCTCATATATCAACACTAAATTGCTTAAGCTAGCAAAGTGCACGATCAACTGGGTTCGGAACTCATTGATTCAACTATTAATTGCTCGACCGAGCAATATTTCTCATGTTGATTCAACTATCAGCATTCGAAGATTCTATTGATTTAGCAATCAATATTCTAATTTATATTTAATGTTTGGTTTTGCTACCAACATTTTTGCTCGACTGAGCAGCATGGTTCAAACGGACGACCATCTAATATCTTTGATTTCCTGTCGAAATTCGACATATCAAAATAAGTCCTTGATCGAGCAACTTCATCGGACGATCGATCCAAATTATCAAAATATCATTATTATCTCGACTGGTAAAATGATATCAAGACTCAACGTCTGAACATCATTGTTGTCACAGCAGACATATTATCTTCAATCCATGAGTCTCAGAACATACCACATTCGTTCATTAGACCATTTCCAATGAGGGAAGAGGGAATTCCCTAAAAATACGACATGACAGAGAATAATATATACGTGGAAAGCAATAAGGGAACGCCATGTTCAATGGTATTAAAACAAAACTGTATACCGGTCGGTATACATTATACCGATCATTTAAATGTTATGCGACCGACTAATAGATTTGTAATCGGGAAAAAGTATACCGAGCATCATTTCAGCATTAAAATAATACATAACGCTTTTTACTTCTTTGTAGCAGTTTTTTTCTTCGTAGCATTTTCTTTGTGTCGGCGTCTGTAACAATCGGTTTTTTAACGACGTGAATGTATTATGCTTTGGTCTGATCTATGTGAGTTTGGGAAGTGTGTTTTGGTCTTCCACTAAACTTTTTCCTTTTGGTCTTCCACACAACTTTTTTTTGGTCGGGTGAATGCATGAATGCAGATGAAAGAGGTTGGGAAGATAAAAAAGTGGTTCAGTGTGGAAGATTATTACCAGCAAGATCTCTATTTATAGGGGGGAAAAACAAACAAAAAAGTGTGATTAAACTGACAGAATAACCAAAACCGAAATATACGATATAACGCGGAAGAAAAGCCCTACATAGCCCCACACAACCCGAAAAAACGTGAAAAATTTCCCTCCCAATCATTCACCGATTGCTAAACTTAATACTGATCGTGTGAGAGGACCCACAAGTGAATGACGACCGGGATTCTGAATGTGGATCGGTGAACTGAATCCCGATCGCAGTTCTGTTTACCTATCGCAATAATATATACCTATCGATACACAGTTTAGAACGCTTCCTGACTTCCCTTCTTCCCTAATCAAATTCCCTTGTATATAAGGAGAGAAATTGGGTTTTGGGGAATTTCTAACCCCATTGGACATCATAATTCCCCTATTTTAGGGTAAAAATCCCTCATTGGAGATGGTCTTATGCTCGACTCATCAAGGATAAGACTCATTGTCTAGTCAAGTCAACAACTGACTAATTAAATACACGTCTTCCTTGCAGACTCCACATTAATGAGACATCAATCACGTCACATGGGGGGTAATCACTTGGGTTTTGGTCTGGCGGCCTACGGCACGTGTGTACACCCACGATGAGAAATGTGTGTAAGTCGTGCAAACGGTTGAGGAAGTTATCAAAGTAGTGGGTGGACAATCAACCAAGTCTCTGCACGACATGGAACTGGCTTAACCACGATTTCCCACTTTCCCATTCTTTCACTCGAGCAACCGTCACACTTACTGGGATCAATGTTTCTATTATTCTTGCAGTATAAATAAGCTTCTGAATCCACGATTAAATAATAACAATTTTCGATCCACAAGAATTATCATTCAATCGATCAGAACTTATCTCATCCGAACTCAGCAGTTCACAAACTTGCAGAAATCATCAACACATTCACAATCCTCGATCATCATTGATCACAGACACTTCTTAGCTTCCCTCCTACAGATCGACCCTCTTTGTGACCGAACTGACTTTGGAACGACCATTTTCTAGGTTTAGTCCGAAGTCCTACAGATTGATCTCTCGAACTCAAAGCACTCCCGTGCAGTATATATGTTTGAAGAAGGTTTAAGCAATTTGCTCGGTCGAGGAATCCCCATCCGCACGGTCGTCTCTTCACTTTCCTAAAAAACCAGCAATTCATTTTTCCCCATCAACAGATTGGCGACCACAGTGGGAGATTAATCTCTCGGTTGCAATCTCAATTCGTCAAAATGGTTGATTTTAGGTCAGGTTCAGTTACAAATCCTAACCCATACGGTGTTAGCACTAGCTACAATAATGGTGGTACTCCAGTCACTCCCGCCTCCAACAGTGACGCTACTGATACCACCCCTCCTCAAACCAATATCGGAAGTAATCCTCTCTTTGGTCGATCTCCTAAAGAAATCAGAGAAAATCCACCTACCATAACTGATCTCATGAATATTCAGGAAATTCTCGCCAAGAATCAAATAAACGTGGCTACAACACATAAGGAGTTATGTACTCATCTCAAGAATCTCATGGACAAATTATCGCCTGAACAAGCTCAGCCCCAGATTCAGTCAGAGAAAGAAAAAGGAAAAGCCAAGGAAGTATCCTCGGCCGCTGATCCTAATGTCTCCCAAATCCATATTCCGGAAGATGATGAAGTTGCTGCAGACAACCCACCAACGAAGGAACCATCAAATTTCATCACTCGTGAGATTTGGAGCGTCTCTTGGAGAATCGTGGAAAAGATAAGACGTCCTCTATCCATTGTCATCAACCTCCATACCCTACTGCTACATAGAGAATTCCTCTTCCGAAGGGCTACACTTCTCCAACGTTCACACTCTATGATGGAATAGGCAATGCTCGAGAAAATGTTTATCGATTCTTGGAATCATTGGGTGAACATGAACACAATCATGTTGTTCGTCTAAAATAATTTTCAAAATCCCTGACCGGACGAGCATACACCTGGTTCAATAACATCGCGCCAGGGAGTATCACCAGTTGGGGAGAGATGATTAATACTTTCTACCGGAAATACTTCTTCGTATCGGAACAAGTTACTCTCTCTGATCTGGGAAGGATATATCAGAAGAATAATGAACATCCGAACGACTATGTGAAAAGATTCAAAGTCCAAGCTTTGGATTGTCAAGATCCAAATGTCACTGAATAACAACTTGTGGACTTGTCCCAGACTTTCTCAGAGCTTCATGAAGCAGCCAAACGGTCAGCAACCACTGCTTCGGCCTTACTGGAAAGGGTAAAAGCTACAAAAGTCAAGGAACCGCGAGAGACTCGAGGCAGCACCAGGCGCCTAATCAATAAGCAATACAGTCTTCAACCTTCCACGAATGTTGTTGCTGAAGGGAGCAAAAGGAAGGCTGATACACAACATAAGAATGCTTCTCCGATATCCCAGGTTCCTGCAAAAGCATTAAGGAAGGATAACCAAACTCGAAATGCACAAGCACCGACTCAGCGTCAGGAAAACGATCAGGCGGACCAAGACTTTCCTTTCCCCATTGAAGAAGTGATTGAATTACTAGAAGTCTAGATTCAGGATGGCGCGATCAAATTACCTCCCGTCAGGAGAGAACCAACTGAGGAGGAGATGGACAATCCACGTTATTGTCGCTTTCATAGGTTTGTCAGTCATCCAACAAGCGATTGTAGAATCTTGAAGCGCATCTTCAAAGAAAAGGTCGACTCAGGAGAACTGTGGACTGAAGGGGTGCACATGAATCCTCTCCCAATCGGGACTTTCACCCTCTCTGAACAACTTGTCAAAGAAGCAGTTCAATCCTTGATCGGGCATGTATGTGAATTGCTATATCTGTCAAAGGCTCAGAGGAAAGACATGTTCATTGCTTTGAATCACATAGTGTCAGGGAAACGCCTATCCATTCCAGAAACACCCTGAACATCCAGCCACAGACAAGGAGATTTACGACCGGGGACTCCTTACCACAATCAATCTCAAGGGAAATGAATTCAAGATAGAATTGGTCAATGTCGGCACGGCTGTCAATATCATTCCTTTGAAGACTCTCAGAGATGCACTCGACAAGAAGCCACTCATGCTCCTATCTCAGTCAGGGATCACGAAGGAATACTGATGTAAATTTTAGTTGTAGTAAAAAGAGGGATTCGATTCTCGAACTTGTGAAGGATAATTTTAGACTTAAATTCAAAACTAAATAGAAAAATCACTAAAAATTATAGCAAATACTGACAAAGTTGATATCAATATTAAAAGAACACTGAGGCTGAGATTCCACTATTTTCCAAGTTCAAAGTGATTTAATCTAGTATTTATATTCATGCAATTTTCTCGTTCAATTTGATTCTAAACTATTGCAACATGTAGATTTTCAAAATAACAAGTGTAAATCCGAAGCATAAAACATCAAAAACCTAGGTCCAAGAATGCTCTATCAAAAGAAATAACAATTGCACAATAAAAATCAATCAAACAATTTTCAATCAAGGCAAATAATCATAAAATAATTGCAATAAAATAAATAAAATAGAATATACCACTTTTTGTTGGAAAAATAGCTTCCTCTATCGCCTCAGCAATGGGGTTTAGCTCCTCATATTAATCATAATCTCAAAATACATGTTTATGGCTCAAATGTTGATTAAAAGGGAGAAAAGTGTTAAAACAACGGATTCTGTAGTTGCTGAAGGTCTAAAACAGACGTATGAATCGTTGCTGAAGGGCTTCGGTGACTGCAGGATGATGAGACCATACCTCGTTGTCACTAAAAATAAGTATGCCTTTGCGACTGACTCTGTGGGTCTTATGTTCTTCGTCTTCTTCTCCGGCAACAGCAGCAGCAGCAGAACTCGGTTTCCTGCAAGTTGATTTTTTTGGCTCTGTGGTGTTCTAAACTTCCCCTAAAATCTTCGTACCCCTTCCTTGGCCTCTAACCAACTCTTTTATACACAACAGGGCAATTAAAATCCCGAGAATCTCTATCTTTTCTTCGAAGGAAAACTACGGACTTCTTTTTTCTTTTTACGAGTCTAGGATATTTTGTTCCTTTTTTTATCTCCCTGTACGCGTGAAATGAGTTGTCAACATACCACCAGGACACAATCAAATCCCTAACATAGTTAAACTCTCCAAACATCACCGTAAACTTCCAAAAATAGCCGATAATATTTCTTCACCCCTGTTTTCTTCAAACGAAGAATCTGTCCCAATTTAATCGAAACTTTTGGACCTACCAACCCTGTTAAGTCCAAACAGGCCCAAAGCAAAAGATTTCCGAGCTTGAATCTCGATAAAACACTTCCAAAATCTGCCCAAAAGTTTACGCAGGTGAAAGCTTATTTTCCCGCCAAAATTCAATTCTTCAAACCATGAAAATGTGGAGTCCCCTTATCCAATCCCGGTCTGTGCTTTGCAGCTGCCTGGAAATGGGTTACCCCTTATCCAAAATGAGAGTCCGAATAGCAAATGTCCTCCCAGGTACCTTTAACAACTTTTTGAGCCAATTTTGCCGCAAAAGCCTATTCCTCCAAAAACACCTACAAAGGGATAAAATACCAAAATTAGTACAAAAATGGGTACTAACAGTATACACAAAAGAGATAAAAATAGACACATAAATGCATCTATCAAATACCCAGAGGTGCGAATGGCTACATCATTCTCAAAATGAAAATTGGTTCAACCTGGACAGAAACCAAGTTTCAAATAATCAGGGAGGACCCAGGATATAACATGGTCCTTAGACGAATGTGGATCCATGCTGAAAGATGACTACTGACGAAGCACCTTCGGTTACATATTTCTCTGATGTGGAAAGCTCTGACTCAGAAGACATGACGGACACTCCATTGGAGCACCTAGAGGAATTCAAAACTCCGATGGATTTGAAATAAGAACCGAGGGAAGACGCACTGGCACTCGTCAAGAGGTTCTGCGCTCATGCAAGTCTTATTCCACCTCACGCGTCCATATTATCTACTTTCAAATATTCCTCCTAGTCTGGGGACTCAATTTTGTTAACAACTTAGCTATTGCAAGACGCTATGAGCGGGTAACCTCACCTCAGCAATATTTTACTAAGTGGTTGATTGTGGAACCTCTCCGAATTGAGCATCTCAATGAGACATTCACTGCTTAAATGATGTCTAAGCACTATCTTGGATATTCTCCCATCACCTTGCATGAGTGTCCGTATGTACCACAAAGTCAGAAAACTTTGATCACTGCACGAGCATGGAATCCCGCTATAAGAAGAATGTCGAACCAGCACAAGATATTCAGAGCAAGAACAATCAAGCCTAACAAATTCCAAGAACTATCAAAAACAAAAAATTGAAATGGTCACACGAACATTCGGGTATTCCACGTCAAATATTAAAATGTCATTTATTTTAATATTCTTAAAATATTGGTCGCGCGAGCAAAATTCTACTTGCCCACTCAAGCAAAATCGAGAGTTTCAGTCAAGATCAAACTCTTCTGAAAATCTAAAATATTGCTCAAACGCGCACTAGAAAATACCAAAATTCTCAGGATTGAGTCACGGACAGTATGGTGACACGGGCATGCAACCTTGATCGACAAAGGTCGGCCATTAGGCTTGCAAGGAGCCGGTCCCACATACATTAATGATTTTGACCTAATTGATCTTCTACAGTTCATATTGGGTTGAAACTCTTTCCAACCAACCTGAAACTTGATCAATAGACCACCAAATTGTCCCACGACCACCAAGGGTTGGTTCCATACCCCTTGGTCGATCTCTCCTCTCTCCATTATTAGGTTTTTCCACCTAATGCTCAGACGAGCACTATTTTTAAAAGCATTTAATCATCTTTTCACCAACTGGTCTACAAAGGACTTTGGTGCACGCTCATTCCAGCACCTGGGCGCTACAAGGTCGGCCATCATCCCATGTAGCCGGTCCCTATTTCGCTCATTGGTTGATTTTCAGTAAATCATCAATTGATCAACAATCGACCAAAATTAGGGTTTCAAATCAGATGTTTTGCAAAGAATAATTCTGAACACGTTCAAACCCTAATAATTTTATGTTGATCCAGCAATCAACATACTAATTAGTATTATTTGGTCCCTCTACCAATAATTCATGAATCAAGAAATATTTTTCAAACGAGCAATATTTGCTTATACTAACATTATCTATTTTGCTCATATGTTGTAATACTTAATCCAGGTAATAGACTAACCAAATTGTTGATTTATTTTAATGTTATATGTAGAGTCTATTCAAATAAACTATCAATTACTACAAATAAATAAATTTTTATTTTATGATTCTTTATTTCATTCTTTGATAGTTCCGATTGCATAAGCCTGTGATGAATGGTTGTATTTTTATGTTATTGCTTTCGGTTTATGAGATGTTAGTTTAGGTTTTTGTTAAAACCTAATTTTTGATCTCATATTATGGTATTCCCTTATGATTTGTGTGACTTTTTGATTTAGCGGGATTAACTTCTAGCCTTTTTAGGTAGGCTTTATCAAAGAATCATAAGGTGATATGATTAAAACTCATGTGTGAAAGTCACAATGATTTTGATATCAATTTATGTTTTCATAAGTTGTGTTTAGCATAACATATGAGTTTTGGGTTTAAACTTTTGCTATTGGCACGCAATGGTTAAAACCGAATCAACCTTTCCATGATAAAGGTTATTTTGTCTTTGTTGTTGTTCTCTTGTTCTTTCGAGAGGATGACAACAAACAGGGGGAGAGTTCTTATTGAATTGGTACTTAAATGATATATCTTTTTGGGGAGAAGCGGTTGCGGAAACCAAGGTAACGATTCTTTAATTGTTAATTAATTGTTTATCCTGTTAAACAAATCTTGATTTTATTGAATACATTTTGCTTTTGCTTCACGAAATTCGGTACAATTGGTATATTTCCATTATGATGTATGGATTGATTATTGTGATTCATTTGTTTCCGGTTAAGAAAACTTTTTCAATTTTATTGACTTATTGATTGGGTATCTTCTTTATTGTTTGGTATCAATTGTTTTTGCTTAACAAAATACGGGGTCATTTTTTTAGTCCATTTGATTCCGGTTAAGAAAAACTAAGTTAATTCTGATCTTAGTTTAGGCTTATCAAATGTAGGATTCGGCTCTTCAAGTCTAATCGAAGTCCTTGACAAGAAAACTTGTTAAGTAACCTAGTTTTTGTCTTGTCTAAAGGAAAGTCTAGTTTTTCTGTTAAATAATCAGAACCTAATAAGAGAAATTGATTTAATTCTGATCTCTTTATGTGTCTTATCAAATAAAGCGATTATACATACATAATCGGTTCGGATTGTAACCAAGATACCTTGGTTGGTCAATCGGACTAATGGAAAATTTCTTCGGGTAATTGTTTCCTTGATAACGTATTTAAACAAAGATTACTTAGGTAGTTTTGGTTTTAGTATTGGTTATCTAAAATATTCGTTTTATGTCTCTTATTGAAAAAGCGAGGGTCTAACAACCACACCCAATATTTTGTTTGGCAATCTAAATAGACAAACTCCAATATACTTTCAAGAGAATCAACTAGACAGTCAGACTCAATCTAGAGAAAAGTATATCAAAGAGTTTTATATCTCTATCTCTCAATTCAATCCGCAATCAGCAAATAGGAATTTACGAGCCCGATTGAATATAAGATAAATAACTTGAACGGTATCAAAGACCAATGTTCAAGGATCAATCAATTTTAATCAACAACCAAAGGTTGGATTCCCAATTGACCGATTCAACGCACAACCTGTGATATTTCAATTATATAACAAAATATAATGCGGAAAAGAAATAACACAGACAACATAAGTTTTGTTAACGAGGAAATCTCAAATGCATAAAACCCCCAGGACCTAGTCCAGATTTGAATACCATACTGTATCTAGCCGCTACAGACACTAGCCTAATACCAATGAACTTCGGACTGGAATGTAGTTGAACCCTAATAAATCTTACACTGATTCAAGGTACAGTCGTGCTCCTTACGCCTCTGATCCCAGCAGGATACTACGCACTTGATTCCCTTAGCTGATTTCACCCACAAACAAGAGTTGCTACGACCCAAATTTAAAGACTTGATAAACAAATCTATCTATCACAGAAAAGTCTATTAGAATAGATATATCTGTCTCCCACAGAAATACCTATGAGTTTTGTTCCGTCTATTGATAAATTAAGGTGAATAGGAACCAATTACCAGACTTATATTCTCGAAGAACAGCCTAGAAATATCAATCACCTCACAATAATCCCAATCGATTAACGAAACAAGATATTGTAGAATCACAAACGATGAGACGAAGATGTTTGTGACTACTTTTCAATCTTACCTATCAGAGATAAATCTCAAGCAAATCTTATTAAAGATAATACTCAATCACGATAGTAAAAGTAAGATCAGAACACGTAAGTACAGAGAAAATAGTTGGGTCTGGCTTCACAATCCCAATGAAGTCTTTAAGTCGTTAACCTACAGGGTTTCGTGAAAAACCTAAGGTTAAAGGAGAATCGACTCTATCTTATGAAACTAGTAACACACATGAGGTGTGGGGATTAGATTTCCCAGTAGCTAGAGTTCTCCTTTATATAGTTTTCAAATCAGGGTTTGCAATCTAAGTTACCTTGGTAACAAAGCATTCAATATTCACCGTTAGATGAAATCCTGATTAGATTCAAGCTAATATATTTCAACCGTTAGATCGAACTTAGCTTGTTATACACAAATGAAATGTACCCTCATTTAGGTTTATGTGACCATACCTAAACGTGTACACCATGTTGGCTCAACAGTAGTTAACCGAGGTTAGCTATATGAACACTCTCATATCAACCTTATTCATCTTAACAATAACTAGTTCAAATGACTCAAATGAAACTAGTTAAAGAGTTGTTCATTTGCTATATTCTCATAGAAGTATACAAGAACACAATTGAAGCAAATCGGTTTGATTCACTCGAATCAATCATGACCATTATAGCCACGGTTTGCAAAGAATGCATTTCTTAATATATAAATGTATTAGTTCATGAGCCAACCGATTTTAGAACTTTAAACCACTCAAGTACGCATACCTAAGTAGACGGTCTGAGTTTGGGTTCGCCAGTATGCGAACGGGTACGCATACCTAAGTACACTTCCAAAACCCAGAAGAAATTCACGGACCTATACCTTACGCAAGTATGAGTATCGGTACGTGTACTTGGTACTCGGAATTCCACAACTATAAGTACGCATACAGGTATGCATACTATAGCTCCGGTCATGGATCACATACATGCAAGAATGCATACTATGTTCATAATCCAATAGTTCTAAACTCTATTTCAATCATTGAAACTTTCTTAGAGGATGACAATAACCGTTTTCACACACTATTAGCATTAAAGCAATTTTCAAGTTATTAAAATAATCACAACAAAACATTCCAAGTCTACACCAAATGATTGTATCACACAAACCATGTAAGATGTTACTCGGCAATTTTCACATGATCATCTTTTGACTTTCGTCAAGAATATCAGATGAACTTGGTTGAAGCGAAAGCTTACCAACACATATTTCGAGAAATATGTAAGCGAGTTAAATTCAGCTCGAAATCTCAAATGTGCATAATCGAAAACCATATAGTAATACGACTTATGTCTCAATATAGGAGATAGAGTAGAAATAGAATTTCCAAGTGATAGATGAGTTTTAGTCTCCACATACCTTTTTGTTAGAGCATAGCTCGGTTGAACCCACCAAGCGTTGGTATGTCAAGTTTGGTTGTCATATTTTAGTGAATCAAAACTCATTTAAAAATTCACTTGATTATATACTAGAGTCAACTTCGTATAGATTAGCTTGAAAGTATTAGGATATGAAACTTACAAGTATTACATGAAGACTTGAAGAATGTGAAGAAGTATGGAGCTACAACGACAAACATCATCCTTCCTCTTGAGGTTAGTAATATTTGACTTGAACTGTTTCATTCCCTAACGTATCTTTCAAGTCATGCATATTGAAAACATAACTGTGAAGCTGTGTATGATACTCTAGTTAGAAATAGTATTAAGGAATACAATACGAGGTTTATTACTTAACTATTAAACTTTGTATATAAGACATCGACATGATCATATGAATGCGATTGTGATTATTTATGGGTATGAGTGAAGATTTCATCCTAGGAAATAATGTTTTACATTCGTTTAAAGGAAGTAAGTTCATAAACTCGTTTTGTGAATCGAAAGGGAAATCGCTAGGCTTATTGGTATTGTTATTCATTGCAAATCTATTTTGAATTACCAATATGTGTGTTTAGTATAACCGCTTATAAACTTGTTTATGTATCTTGGTAAAACTATTCATAAGGCCTGACTTATGTATTGGTATGACTTTTATTAGTGAAACCGATCTTAAGTAATCACTCAAGATGGTATGATCGATGCCTTGTAAATAACAACTTTTATCTGGCCATTGGGGAACCGATCCTAGTAAGAGGTGCAACAAATTTACAAGAGGAGAATCGATCCTTGTAAGAGGTGCAACACGTTTTTAGTAGATGGGGGAACCGATCCTATGAACATGTGCAACAAGTTTGTAGTTTCGGGGGAACCAATCCTATAAACATGTGCAACCGAATATAGGTAGTTACCATAAGTTGTGGGGAACCGATCCTAGTACCTAGTCAACCGAATTTTGGTAAATAGTGTGACTATGCATAGTACTCACATGGAGGTAGAACCGAACTTGTTTTGGTAGAACCGTTAAACCCATGATTGGTGATTTGATAGGATAATCAATCATATAGTTCTTGGAATTCAGACGAACCAATTCTAAACTTGTTTGGAAGTGTGGCGAATCGTTTCCAAGATTGTAAGTATGAAAAAGGACTTGCAAAGTAAGGATGTCGACATACTTTGAACATGTGCAGTAACTCTTATCATTAATTGTTCAAAGATATTCCTTAATAGCTAAAGGAGAATCCCAGGATCGAAATAAATTGAGAATCTTTTAATTAAGGTTTCTTAGTTTTTATATGCTATTTAATTTCCAGCAATTGAATGCATATCTTTAGAAAATAATAATTAGTAATGTGCATTTACTGATTATAGATTTTTCTATTGGGATTTCGGTCAATATTTGGACAGTGCATTTCCATGAGTTATGAAAACTGATTTTGTGTTTATTGCATATCTTTGAGAATATTCGGTTTTGGAAATTCCTTGGTGTCCAAACTTCCTTGTCTATAAATACTTAAGTTTGCATTCCTAGCAAACTAATCCTCAGAGCCAGCAAAACTACCTCAATTGTGTTGTTACTGGTGGAGCCGCCTATTCGGAGAGGAAAGTAACCTAATTAGGCGAAATCTCTTACGGCCGCTCAGTTTAAAGACTTCTTTGGGATTGAGAAGCTCTTTTAGTACCGTTGGTGGGAAACTAGATAATTTCAGTTTATTTTAGTTTTCGATTGATTTGATTGACTAACGGTTGTTGAACTTTGATTGCTCCTAGTTTGTTTATGCTTGAGAATCTTCTCTTCTGATATAGGATTCACTCAAACTAGATCAAAGTTTCGACGAGGATCTTTAGACTGTTTGTAGATCTAAAGACGTCTTGTAATAATCCAACGTTAACAGACTCCGTTCTATGTGTGATTGATCACAATAGATTCAAGTTGATTGTGTGCAGGTGCTGATTGAAGATTAAAGGAGATTTGAAGACAATAAGACATTTTGGGTTCATAATCTTTGGTGTGCACAATACTTTTTTCAGCTGGAAAGGGATCCAACTATAATCAGTTTATCCTTGTTATAGATTGGATTGATTAGTTGAGTAGATCGGCATCAATACACTTCTTTGTGATTAATAGTATTGATTGCATAGTCTAACAATTACTTCGGTAGTTATTCAGAGATTGATCTAAGGACCCGACAAAGGAGTTTATTAGTTAAACGGAAGAGCCTTTGTCAAACTCATATCACTTTGTTTGAAAAGAGTTGTTACCGAACAGATTTGTTGTTCCTTTACTGTTTGGAATACGAACCAAAGGAATTGTTCCAAGTGCGTGACTTACTGTAAGTTGGAGGCGCAGAGATACTGAGGAAACTAGGTGAACTATAGGTTTAGTTTCTTAGTCTCAACTATACGAAGTTGGTTTGATTTTGTATAGCGGCTTAATTCTGAGAGTATTCAATTCTGGACTAGGTCCCGGGGTTTTTCTGCATTTGCGGTTTCCTCGTCAACAAAATCTTGTTGTGTATTTTACTTTTCTATTTCCGCAATTATAGTTGTTTTATTATAATTAGAAGTAAAATACACAAACGTTAATTCTTATTTTACATGATAGATAATGCCTAGAGTTTGGTTAAGTCTGAACCTATTATCAAGTAAACATACTTCGTTGTTGTATTGTCTCGATCTCGTATCCATAGACGATCACACGAAGTGTGAACCGATTAGTTGTATTGTCTCGACTCAGTCCATAGATAATCACTTTCGGAAAAGGACTTATAGGTGGAAAAGTTTTAGATTGAGGTATATTTGGGTACCCTCTTCTTTTCACTTTTGTTGATAAAATTCCACAAGCTCACCTTAGTAGTTCTTCGTCTTCATTTGATGAACGCCGTGAAGTCTAATGCTTAACTACACAATTTATCCTAGTTCGATACATCACTATAAGTAGACTAGAAATCAAGACTTATAGTTTTGATCACTAACATTGACAAACAAGCAACGCTTGCGAGTTCGACCGAACAGTGCTCTAACAATCTCCCCCTTTGTCAATTTTAGTGACAAAACTATCAATACATATGGATTACAAAATAATAAACTTTGTAGCTTCTCATCCAAATGCTTGATCTCCTTGGTTCTTAAACATTACTCGAAATCTTCGTCACTTCCAAGTACTCCAATGATTCCAAATGTGTTCAACACCACATCATTGTTGTTGAAGATCCGTAGCTATAACAATGAGAAAACAGTTGCTCACAATCATTGTCATATAGTGTCATAGTATCATTATACAACATCAAAGTCCAATTGTATCACAACTTTCACAACAATACTATGGTGATATGTATCACTCCCCCTTAGTCAATATTTCATCTCAACATGAAAACCACTCCCCATTACATAATGATCCGTAAACCATATGTATTTGTAATGTGAACTACACATTAATTCTCCCCCTTTTTGTCAATATAAATTGGCAAAGGTACGAAAACTAGTGGGATCCTCATGAAATTTTCATAGAGATACAGATAAGCACGTAAGTGCTGTATTTTATACCCATATTTATATCAGTTAGAACTCGATATTTTGACTAATAACACCATTTTAGTGCTTTTGTATAAACTACAAGTAAATTCGATTACTGGAATAAAAATTGTTAGAGCACTGCTCGGTCGAACTCGGAAGCATTGCTATCTCAAGCTTGTTGTCAAGTTTAGTTTCCAAAACTATAAGTCTTGATTTCTAGTCTACTTATAGCTAAGTCTCGGACTAGGATAGTAAGTGTAGTTGATCTCTAGACTCCACGACGTTCATCATGCAAAGACGAAGAACTACTCAAGGAACTGGTGGATCTTCATCGACAAAAAGATATGTGGAGACTTGAACTTATCTATCACTCAAAAGTTTATCTATTTTATCTCCTATCTTGATACAAAAGTCGTATTACTATATAGACTTCGATTATACACATTTGCTATTTCAAGTCGAGTTTATCTCGCTTATCTATTTCTCGAAATATGCATTGGTAAGCTTTCGCTTTGGCTAATTTCATCTTTACATGTGACGAAAGTTTATCTCGCGTACTGCCAGAAGTTCACATCCCGTGAATTTCTGCTGGAGTTTGTGAACTGAAAACAAGCTAAATCCGAGTACTTAAGTATGCGTACCGGTATGCATACTTGAGTGGGTTATTTTCTAAAAACGGTTTATTCGTGAACTAAAACTTATATAAACTAAGGAATGCAATCTTTGATAACCGTGGCTATAATGTTCATGAATCGATTCGAGTGAATCAAAATCGTTTTTGCTTCGATTGTGTCTTGTATACTTCTATGAGATCTAAGCAATTGAATAACTCTCTAACTAGTTCTTTTGAGTAATTTTAAATAGTTATGGTGAAGATGAATAAAGTTGATATGAAAGTGCTCATATGGCTAACCATTGGTTAACTACTGTTGAACCAACTAGGTGTAGACGTTTAGGTACGGTTACTCAAACCTAAATGAAGTTACATTTCATGTGTGTATAACAAGCTAAGTTCGATCTAACTGTTCAAAGATATTAGCTTGAATCTAATCAGGTTTTCATCTAATGGTGAATATTAAATGCTTTGTTACCAAGGTAACTTAGATTGCAAACCCTGATTTGGAGACTATATAAAGGAGAACTCTAGCAATAAGGAAACCTAATCTCCAAACCTCCTGTGTGATACTAGTTGTATAAGATAGAGTCGATTCTCCTTTAACCTTAGGTTTCTACCGAGACCTTGTAGGTTAACGACTTAAAGACTTCATTGGGATTGTAAAGCCAGACCCAGCTATTTTCTCTGTAGTTGCGTGATCTGATCTTGTTGTTTCTATCGTGATTGAGTGCAATCGTAAGATTGGCTTGAGATTAATTTCTCCGATAGGAAAGATAGAAAAGTAGTCAAAAACATCTTCGTCTCATCGTTTGTGATTCCACAATATCTTGTTTCGCTAGTCGATTAAGATTATTGTGAGGTGATTGATATTTCTAGGTTGTTCTTCGGGAATATAAGTTCGGTATATCAATTGGTTCCTGTTCACCTTGATTTATCAAAAGACGGAACAAAACTCGTAGGTATTTCTGAGGGAGACAAATTTATCTATTCATGTAGACTTTTTTGTGTGATACAGATTTGTTTATTAAAGTCTTCGACTTTGGGTCGTAGCAACTCTTAGTTGTGGGTGAGATCAGCTAAGGAAATCAATTGCGTAGTATCCTGCTGGGATCAGAGACCTAAGGAGCGCAACTGTACCTCAGATCAGTGTGAGATTTATTGGGGTTCAACTACTCGGTTATTAGTAGGCTAGTGTCTGTAGCGGCTTAATCCAGTGTGTGTTCAATCTGGACTAGGTCCTGGGTTTTTTTTGCATTTGCAGTTTCCTCGTTAACTAAACTTATGGTGTCTGTGTTATTTCTTTTTCGCATTATATTTTGTTATATAATTGAAATATCACAGGTTGTGCATTGAATCAATCAATTGGGAACTCCGACCTTTGGTTGTTGATTGAAATTGATTGATACTTGAACATTGGTCTTTGGTACCGTTCAAGTTATTTTCTCTTGTATTCAATTAGACTCGCAGATTTCTATTTGCTTGAGTAAGGATCGAATCAAGAAATTGAGATATAACTCTTTGATATAATTTTTATTAAGATTGGGTCTGACTGTCTAGTTGATTCTCTTAAAAGTATATTGGAGTTAGTCCATACAGATTGCTAAGCGAAATATTGGGTGAGGTTGTTAGACCCCCACTTTTTCAATTGGTATCAGAGCAGGCAAACACGTGTAAAGACCTCATAAGTCTGTGTTTGTAGTGATATGAATCTATGGACGGCGGTAATCTCTCTGATAAACGCGTCACCAGAAACAAAAGGTCTGTTTCGATAATTTCTATTAATGGGAAAGATTCGTTAATCTCAAATATAGATAAAAC
Source organism: Papaver atlanticum (assembly GCA_023531105.1). Classification (NCBI taxonomy): domain Eukaryota; kingdom Viridiplantae; phylum Streptophyta; class Magnoliopsida; order Ranunculales; family Papaveraceae; genus Papaver; species Papaver atlanticum. The sequence continues at coordinate 1,469,240 of JAJJMB010006268.1, forward strand.
TGGTGTTGTGACGAAATAGACAGATACTGACATGTGTTATCCCGATTACCCTTCAAAAGAGTCTAACTCTGAGGAATGGGAAGCAGCTGAAGAGAGTAAACTGATTCTAAACCTTGTTAGAATCCAATATGATAGATTTAATCGGTTGAAAAACAATGTCAATGTCCTTCTTGGTATAATAAGAGACTGTGACTTTAAAGGAAATGCTAAAGTTCAGTATTCACGTATCTTACTTGAGGCGAGCCTCAGAAAGGATGCTTTGGAAATCGAACATCGCTTGAGTAAACTCTCGATTCAAGGATGTTCCAAAAAGTCTACTATACCACCTACTTCTATCACAACTGAAAGAATTCCAGTTCCAGAAGTAAAACCGGAATCCCTTCCTATTGGAAAAGATGTGCCTATAGCCTCCTCTAATCAAGGATGTTCCACATTACATGGAAGGAAGAAATCTCCAATCGATGATGTTAAGTCTATGCTATCTAATCACCCCCGTGATCAGAAAGTATGTCTCTTTTGTGATTCAAAATGGCCTGTTAAGCAAAAGAGAAACTCTAGGTTGAATAACAATTTCATTGTTCGACTTCAACACACCTTAGACTTGATTCTCAAAGGTGTAACTGACATTCGTATGTCTAAACTAATTGGTTTCAGTACTCACCTGTGTATTCTACCAGGAAAGTCAGTTCAATGAGTTCCTCAAATGCTCAGAAGCATAACAGACGACTCAACAGAAGAGATCAAGAATCTTCTTCTGTCAAAATGGGAGATAATGTTACTTTTGATGTGAACAAAGTTTCAGGAGAAGGAAGCAAAAATGATGATATGAAAAATAACCTAAAGGTGATAATTGAAGGTTATAAGGAAATCGTCAATAGGCTGTCAACTTCATCTAGTCAAAATTCGTCTGGTAAGAACTCAAACTATGTCTCGTATTTTGATGACAGTAAGTTTTATGATAATTTTTCACATCAAAAGAGATTCTTTCCTAGATTCGAAAGGAAAAGGAGACTCAACCATAAACACATTACACCTAATGAGCATAGGGCTCATACTTGTGGTAACTAATCACAAGGGTTAAGAACTTACTCAAAGAAATCCTGTTGAGTAAGATGTGTTAATAATCAGGTATACTGTTGGCAAAATTGCCGTTTGTTTAGTTGAGCTATTTTATTATCGTCTATAGCTATACTATTGTCCACAGACAACTTTGCTTAAGTATTGGTTGTGTCTGATGTTGTTCCTTCTTTGTTTTGTTTTCCTTCAAAGAAACTTTTCCGTTGCTTGCTACTTTTGTGCTCAAAAATTTATTAAGCCATTTTTGTTTGTGAAAATTTTCACGTAGCAAAAAATTCTGTTGTGTCATAAAATACGACCTTTTGTGTTTTATAGGTCAAGTTGTGTTCGTACGGGTACTCATGTTACTGTCACGAATCAATTTTTGAAACCCTAAAAGTTACCTTCCCTAAGAAACCATTTAAATACCAAGCCTTTGAGTCACGTACACATACTCTGGGTTATTTTTTGGTTTGTCAAGAATGTATTCATCCTCACGCTCTGGTGGCTTTGCAAGAGGTTTTCTTGATAAAGGTATTAGTTTCGAGTCCAAATGGAGGAAGAAAAGAACTCTAGTAGAAGATAATCATCCTAATGCCTCATGTTACTATGCATATACACATCAGGACATTGAGAATGAGGATATGGTTTCTGCTGAAGTGGTTCATGATTTTCTTAAATACTTTGAGGAAGCAAAACTGCAACTCGTTGATACTTTGAAGAGTCTTGATGTGTTAAGAACTGAGTTGAAAAAGGTTACTTCTGACCTTGGTCTCATAAAGACACATGTTAAAGAACTTCTCAATGAGGATATCTTCTCTGAAGAAGCAGTGGATGCTGTCAATCACAAGCTCAAAGATCTCAAGGCTCATGAGGATTTCAAAACGTCTATTTGATTTTAGTTCATGTTCGGTTTTGGTGGCTTATGAGTCATTCTTTGTTTATTAGCTTGCTGATTTTCTTATTTTGTCTAGGAAACTTCTTATGAGAATTTATTCTTGTGTTTTAAGAAGGATAACTAGGGTTTGGAATAGCCATTATTGTGATTACACATAGCTATGTCAGACGTTTTCATCTTCAATGGTTTTAGATTTATTTATTTAAATTCTAAAGTTGGTTTGGAAGATGATTTTGCAGTAATAATCTTTATGGTTTTATATATTGCAATTTTTTATGGGTTATGTGTGTTTGCGTCCGTGAACTATGATTGTCCCATACATGGTCAAAAGTTAAGTCCTTCATATGTCGATATGCAAATATTGATAAAAGATTGAATGAACTTTTGACAAACATAAAATAAGCCTTTTATGTCATTATGCAAATATTGATGGAAGAAAGGATGAGCTTTTGTTTACAAAGATTAAGTCTATTATATGTCATTGTGCAAATAGTGATGAAAGATAGAATGAATCTTTGTTTATTCCGCAGTATTGATCTTCCCTGATCCATATTTTATGTATATACTGTGCGGCTCCGTAAGATTTCTTATGTGATCATTTCTGATTAAATTAATCATGGGTTCTCTTGTGGTTAATTTAGTTGAGATTTTTGGATACAAATTCATATTTTTATGTGATTTGTTAATGTACAAAGAAATCCTTCTTTTCTTGTGAAAGTAAGGTCGCTCTTGTTGTTCTTTCGGGAATGACATTTTATGGGGGAGAGTTCTTAATTGAGCTTGTGCTTAATTGCCAAATCTTTGTGGGGAGTGCGGCTGTGGAATATTATAGGGGTTATCTTGTATCTTTATAAACTCCTTGATGAATGCATTTAGTTTCGGCTATATGATTGCATCTAAAAAATTAGATATGTGCTTTCTTTTGGTCATAAAGTGTCTCTATGGAAATTTCATTAGGATCCCACTAGTTTCCGTACCTTTGCCAATTTTATTGAAAAAAATGGGGAGAATTAATGTGTAGTTCACACTACAAATACATATGGTTTTCGGATCATTATGTAAGGGGGAGTGGTTTTCATGTGAGATGAAGTATTGACTAAGGGGGAGTGATACATATCACCATAGTATTGTTGTCGAAGTTGTGATACAATTGAACTTTGATGATGTGTGATAATACTATGACACTGTGTAACAATGATTGAGAGCTTTTGTTTTCTCATTGTTATGGCTACGGATCTTCAACAACGATGATGCTGATTTGAATATCTTTGGAATCATTGGAGTACTTGGAAGTGATGGAGATTTCAAGTAATGTTGAAGAACCAAGGAGATCAAACATGTGGAAGAGAAGCTGCAAAGTTTATTTATTTTGTATTCCATATGTATTCATAGTTTTGTCACTAAAATTGACAAAGGGGGAGATTGTTAGAGCACTGCTCGGTCGAACTCGCAAGCGTTGCTATCTCAAGCTTGTTGTCAAGTTTAGTTGCCAAAACTATAAGTCTTGATTTCCAGTCTACGTATAGCTAAGTCTCGGACTAGGATAGTAAGTGTAGTTGAGCTCTAGACTCCACGACGTTCATCATGCAAAGACGAAGAACTACTCAAGAAACTGGTGGATCTTCATCGACAAAAAGGTATGTGGAGACTTGAACTTATCTATCACTCAAAAGTTTATCTATTCTATCTCCTATCTTGATACAAAAGTCGTATTGCTATATAAACTTCGATTATACACATTTGCTATTTCGAGCCGAGTTTATCTCGCTTATCTATTTCTCGAAATATGTGTTGGTAAGCTTTCGCTTTGGCCAAGTTCATCTTTACATGTGACGAAAGTCATGTTGATTATTTCAATATCTTGAAAACCGCTTTGATGAAAAATAGTGTGTGAATAACCTCTATTTAACATCCTCTAAGAATGTTTCAATGATTGAAATGAGAGTTTAGAATATATAACCTTGAATGGATATAAACATTGTATGTGAACTCATACTTGTGCAAGTCTGAAATCCTTGAAACAAAGTATGTGTACTTTGCTGGTTTAGGATGTCCGGAAGCTAAGTCTGCGTAACCGTACGCGTACTGCCATAAGTTCACATCCCATGAATTTCTGCTGGAGTTTATGAACTGAAAACAAGCTCAATCCGGGTACTTAAGTATGTGTACCGGTATGCATACTTGAGTGGGTTATTTTCTAAAAACGGTTTATTCGTGAACTAAAACATATATAAACTAAGGAATGCAATCTTTGCAAACCGTGGCTATAATGTTCATGAATCGATTCGAGTGAATCAAAATCGTTTTTGCTTCGATTGTGTCTTGTATACTTCTATGAGATCTAAGCAATTGAACAACTCTCTAACTAGTTCTTTTGAGTCATTTGAACTAGTTATGGTGAAGATGAATAAGGTCGATATGAAAGTGCTCATATGGCTAACCATTGGTTAACTACTGTTGAACCAACTAGGTGTACACGTTTAGGTACGGTTACTCAAACCTAAATGAAGTTACATTTCATGTGTGTATAACAAGCTAAGTTCGATCTAACGGTTGAAAGATATTAGCTTGAATCTAATTAGGTTTTCATCTAACGGTGAATATTGAATGTTTTGTTACCAAGGTAACTTAGATTGCAAACCCTGATTTGGAGACTATATAAAGGAGAACTCTAGCAACTGGAAAACCTAATCCCCACACCTCCTGTGTGATACTAGTTGTATAAGCTAGAGTCGATTCTCCTTTAACCTTAGGTTTCTACCGAGACCCTGTAGGTTAACGACTTAAAGACTTCATTGGGATTGTGAAGCCAGACCCAACTATTTTCTCTGTAGTTGCGTGATCTGATCTTGCTGTTTCTATCGTGATTGAGTGCAATCGTAAGATTGGCTTGAGATTAATTTCTCCGATAGGCAAGATAGAAAAGTTGTCACAAACATCTTCGTCTCATCGTTTGTGATTCCACAATATCTTGTTTCGCTAGTCGATTAAGATTATTGTGAGGTGATTGATATTTCTAGGTTGTTCTTCGGGAATATAAGTCTAGTATATCAATTGGTTCCTGTTCACCTTGATTTATCAAAAGACGGAACAAAACTCGTAGGTATTTCTGTGGGAGACAGATTTATCTATTCATGTAGACTTTTTTGTGTGATACAGATTTGTTTATTAAAGTCTTCGACTTTGGGTCGTAGCAACTCTTAGTTGTGGGTGAGATCAGCTAAGGGAATCAAGTGCGTAGTATCCTACTGGGATCAGAGACGTAAGGAGCGCAACTGTACCTTGAATCAGTGTGAGATTGATTGAGGTTCAACTACAGTCCAGACCGAAGTTAGTTTGTAGTAGGCTGGTGTCTGTAGCGGCTTAATACAATGTGTGTTCAATCTAGACTAGGTCCCGGGTTTTTTTTTGCAATTGCGGTTTCCTCGTTAACAAATCTTCTGGTGTCTGTGTTATTTCTTTTCCACATTATATTTTGTTATATAATTGAAATATCACAGGTTGTGCGTTGAATCGATCAATTGGTAAATCTAACCTTTGGTTGTTGATTGAAATTGATTGATCCTTGAACATTGGTCTTTGGTACCGTTCAAGTTAATTTCTCTTGTATTCAATTAGGCTCGTAAATTTCTATTTGCTTGAGTAAGTATTGAATCGAGAAATTGAGATAGAACTCTTTGATATACTTTTTATTAAGATTGAGTCTGACTGTCTAGTTGATTCTCTTAAAAGTATATTGGAGATAGTCCATACAGATTGCTAAGCGAAATATTGAGTGAGGTTGTTAGACCCCCACTTTTTCAGAAATAGCTAAACTCGAAGCTATATCGGGTGATTGCGACTCTCGACACCAGAGAGGAAGAGTTACGGTGGCTATCATTACTGCCAAAGAATTATGCAAGAAAACAAACAACTTTCATTGCTAACTCAAGTAGGTGACGAGCATAAAAGGATGAAATGAACAGTGGAACGTGTCCATATAACCACTTCAATTCGGTGGCGTATTTTATTCTCAACATTTGGTTCCTTACAGAGAATCTCATTTCTTTCTCAAGTGGTGTTCTTATCAACCGGTTTACTTTTTTTAGGAGAGAATGGAAAATGTTCTCCACTACAGCAAGTCGATTTTTGGTGTCTACCTTACTTTCCACCGATGGCGTTTGTGTTCTCCGTCTCATATCAGCAACATCAGAGGATCAATTGACTTGGATGCATGTCTGTTGGATGGGACTTTGGTAGTCTTGACCTTAACTGAAATGGAGGCAAAGCTAGGTACTGAGTTGGTTATTCTTAATGGCTAATGGAGATTTTGTTGAGAGAGATGATGGTCGGAAATTCGTCGGAGTTGAGGAGATGATTGCAGTTGTATCTGGACTGGTCTTGCTGCTGATAGAAAGGAAGGTGCAGGTGTCTGCGACCACAAGGAGAAAAGAGAACTGATGCCATGGGTGTTGTATGAAACGATCTTAGTTAAGTGGTGGCTGTATATACGAGATAGAAGACTATAGACATCTGCGGATTGGTTGAATTTGTATGGGAAGCTCAGATGCGAGGTTTTGGCTGATGACGGCAGTAGAGATTAGGTCTCATGGTGTTTGAAGCAGGAGTTGGATGGTCAGGCATGCACGTGATAGAAAGAAGCTGTAACCATGGTCAAGTCGATGATGCAGATGATGATTACCGTAAAGAGGTTGGCTGAAATTAAGCTGCTGTGATCGGTGGTGTTCGACAATGAAGTGACGGAGATCGACACAGCAACACCGAATGAATTTGAGGGTGTTGAAAAATGCAGCAATGGGTTTGTCGTGGTAGGAAAATGGGTGAATCTGCTGCTGATTGTTGATGGCCATATGGACTTGAAGGTGGTGAGATTGGTAATGGTGTTTTGAAGAGCAAGGAAGATGGGGATGTTGACTGGATAAAGCATGAGAATTGAAACTCAGTGCAAAAGGGAGATAATCGGCAACAGAACTGTGGAATCTAATTGGGAGAAGTTGTTACCGATGGAGAAGGTCAGAACTCAGAATGCTGGAGTTGTGTGTCGACTGGAATTGGTCAAAGTGTAGCCGACATGGAGAATATATTTCTTAAACTGGTATTGGTCAAGTCTGTTGGTGGTTCACAAATTTTGGAAGGAGTTGGTTGGATTTAAACTGAAGTTCAAGAAGTTGGTCAGAATCTGGTGGGTTCGTATGAGTCTGGCAAGGAGAGAATTAGAATCATTTTTTGGGGACCAGCCTTTTTTTGGGACCATTGTTTTATTTTGAGTAAAACATTAGAAGTGAATCTAGGTCACTCCTTATCTAGATATTTATATTAATACCTAAATTACCCTCCTGATTAATTTTGGGTAATGATTAGTTAGTGTTAATAATAGTTAGTGTAATGATTAAGTTAAAGATAATTAGTGAGATTGAAAAATCAGATGGGTTTTTGAGTTCACTAAGCTTGAGTATTCAAGTGATGATTCAAGTGATGATAGCTCATCTGAATCTTCATCTCCTTCCTCTCCTAGAGTATTCGTTAATCTTCACAATGATCCGGATATGAGTTATTTCTTAGATGGTTGAATTGATCCAAAATTTCAAAAAAAAAAAGTAATATTTTTAATTAGATTTGGGCTTGTTCGGTTACCTTATGTGAAGAACAGGTAACCGAACACATCTGAAAGTGTAGTTCGGTTACTTTTTCCAAACACGCAGGTTACCGAACTCTCTCTTAATGGAGGTTTTTAGTCGTTCGGTTAACAAACATGTTACCGAACTTTGTTTATAGAATTTACAGAGTAATGTTCGGTTTGCCCGCAATGTTGCCGAACTTTAGGGTCTAGAAGTTCGGTTGGTTCGCAACCAATATCTAACCGAACTTCGCGTTGATTAAGATTTTACCAAGTGTACAAAGTTCGGTTGTTTCGCAAACTTCATACCAACCAATATCTAACCGAACTTCACGTAAAATAAGATTTTACGAACAAACCGAACTCCACATGTATGCAATTAGTGAAGAGTTCGGTTTGTCAAGGTTTTTTTGAGAACAAACCGAACATAGTGGGACAAGTCGGTTAAATTGAAACTCAACATAGTGGGCAAAATAGCACAGTTCGGATACATTGGATTTTGTTTTTATTTTTTTGTAATATTGGTAAAGTTCGGTTAGAAAATAGTTTTAGCCTTCTTTGCGAACCAACCGAACATAGTGGGCAAAGTTCGGTTAAATCAAAACTCAACATAGTGGGAAAAATAGCACAGTTCGGTTACATTGCAATTTTATTTTATTTTGTAATTTTGGTAAAGTTCGGTTAGAAAATAGTTTTAGACTTCTTTGCGAACCAACCGAACATAGTGGGCAAAGTTCGGTTAAATCAAAACTCAACATAGTGGGCAAAATAGCACAGTTCGGTTACATTGGATTTTATTTTATTTTTTATTTTTTTTGTAATATTGGTAAAGTTCGGTTAGAAAATTGTTTTTAGCCTTCTTTGCGAACCAACCGAACTAGCAGTTCGGTAACCTAATTTTAAATCCTAAGGAACCGAATTGTTCTTCGTGTTCTTCCTTTCAGGAAGTTCGGTTAAGAAACTAGGGTTTTTTTTGAAACTCGTCCTAACCGAACAAGGAACTGTAACTTCCATTTGAACCCTATTTTGATGATTTCTATTCAATTAAACGAATCAAAATCAAACCAACTAAACCAAAACCAAGAGTAATTACGAGGTATTTTCTAAACCAACAAAACATTAAACCAAAATACCAATTAATATCCAAATCAAACACGAAGACGATGTTGAAAGGAAGTTCATCGATGAAGACGATGTTGAAAGGAAGTTCATCGATGAAGACGATGTTGAAAGGAGGAAGAAGAAGAAGAAGAAGAAGAAGAAGAAGAAGAAGAAGAGAAGATTTTTTTTTTCTTTCTCAAAACCAGTTCGTGTGCGGCTAGGGTAGGGGAGGGTCTGATTTTTGTTTTTTGTTAATAGATTAGGATTAGGTTAAACTTTGGTAGTTATTAGTTTAGTTTTAATTTTAATTAGGGTTAAGGGAAAATTGGTAATGTCACTACTTTAGGACATCCCTTATAATTATAGGGTAGATGGCCTTATAAAACAATCCCCCCCCCCCCAAAAAAAAGGCTGGTCACCAAAAAATGGTTCGAGAATTAAGGGCGACAGATAGACAGAAAATAGAAGTGATGTTGGGTTGTTCTCGGTGGAGTTTGGACTGGGCCTATTAATTATTTGCTAGGTCTTGTTTTCTCGCAACAACTACATATAGTTTCAACAGAGAAACACATAAGGGGCTGGTTACTGAAGGCCGGTTTGGGAGCTCTTTTAGCGAGTGGCCGAAACCAGAGAAAAGAAAAGAGAGGCGCCGCTACGTAGGTGGAAGACTAGGGTTTGCGATTTTTATTTTTTCATTTCCATTTTGATTTGCTAGTGATTCTCCTTCATATGTTTATGGCTTTTGAGAAAACCATGTCTAGCTAAATCTTTGTAACTAGGGTTTTTATGTTGAAACCACATGGAGTTTTATGTTATTTTGAATCGAATAAATTTGAGCAAAAGACTATTATGATTTGATCAAATTAATTCTTAATATTGTTTATTGATTAATCGAAATATGAGTTGTTGCTCACCGGTTTTGTATACAATAACCTTTGCGCGTAATTGTTAGGTTCGTAAATATATTTTTATCTCATTATTTGATAATTCCATGCTTGGGTTAATATCTTTGATGGGTTATTCTTAGAAGAGCCATATAATATTTTGTGAATCAATATTTTAGTTTCGTATAACTTCCTCGTTGATGCAATTTGATGGTGCATGCTTGGATTTATTCTTTTGATGTTCTATGCTTAGGATATACCAGTGATATTTGCGATTCTAATACATATAATAGGTGATGTCAATAGAACGAACAATAAATAAATATTCATGAATTATGTTTCATTTTAGTAATTGAATAGAAATTGTGGTGGATACTATAAACCCTGGTTACCGACTCTGATTCTCATTGCTTTTAAATTGTTCTTTTTAGTTTAATTTTATTATTTCATTTTCAATTCTAAAAAATCCAAAAATATTGTTTCTGATTAATTTTATTAGAGGTATTGATTACAGTATTTCCACCGCTCCTTATAGGTTCAACCCGTACTTGCCTCTATCTACTAATTAGACACCGTGCGATTGCGGTTATTATATAGGGTTTTCCTGAATCCTATCAGATACTTCATGACCAAAAGAGAACAACATACCAACTTGTTTAGATGCCATCAAATAACCGAAACTAAATGCATTCATCAAGGAGTTTATAAAGATACAAGATAACTCCTAGAATATTCCACAGCCGCACTCCCCACAAAGATTTGGCAATTAAGCACAAGTTCAATTAAGAACTCTCCCCCATAAATGTCATTCCCGAAAGAACAACAAGAGCGACCTTACTTTCACAAGAAGAGAAGGATTTCTTTGGACATTAACAAACTACATGAAAACATGAATTTGTATCCAAAAATCTCAATTGAATTCACCACAAGGAAAACGATCAATTCGATTGGTTATGCTCAATCATAAGAAAACTTATGGAGCAACACAGTATATACACAAAGATGTGGATCAGGGAAGGACCAATACTGCGGAATAATCAAAGATTCATTCTATTTTTCATCACTATTTACACAATGACATATAATAGACTTAATCTTTGTGAACAAAAGTTCATCCTTTCTTCCATCAATATTTGCATAATGACATAAAAGGCTTAACTTTTGTAGTCAAAAGTTCATTTTATCTTTTATCAATACTTTCATATCGACATATAATAGAGATAACTTTTGAACAAGTATGGGACAGTCAAGGTTCATGGACATAAACAACATATCCCATAACAATTTGCAATATACAAAACCATAAAGATTAATACTGCAAAAATAATCTTCCAAATAAACTTTAGAATTCAAACAAATAAATTTAAGAACATTGCAAGATGAAAACGTTTACAATAGCTATGTCTACTCACAATAATGGCTATCCCAAACCCTAGTTATCCATCTTAAAACACAAGATAAATTCTCATAAGAAGTTTCCTAGACATAAATCAGAAGAAAAAAAAAAGCAACTCTAAAAACAAAACGGATCACAAGCAAAGATCAACATTCACATATAAAAGCTTCATGGGTTTCAAGACCTTCAAGCTTGTGACAGATGGTATCGACTACATCTTTGGACAAGATATTCTTCTTGAGACGATCCTTAACATGTGTTTTCATGAGAGCAAGGTCAGAGTTAACCTTTTTCAACTCAGTTCTTAACATATCAAGATTTTTTAGGGTATCAACAAGAAGCAGTTTTGCATCATTAAACTGACTGAGAAAATCTTGAACAACTTCAGCAGAAATCTCTTCATCATCCTCAAAGTCTGAATTGTCAAGAGATTGAGTAGAGGTGTCATTAACTTCCGCAAGTGTTCTTTTCTCCTCTTCTTCGAAACCACAACCCTTATCAAGAAAACCTTTTGCAAAGTTACAAGTTCCCGAATGCGATGCCATTCTTGACAAAACAATAACCTGAAGTATGCGTACTCAAGCAACAGGGTTTTGGTATTTAAATGGTTTCTCAAGGAGTCAGAATTTAGGGTTTCCAAAGTTAGTCCGTGACAAGTAACATGGGTACCCATACGAATACAAACTTTACCCATAGCCAGAAAATACCCAAGAGTGAACAATTGAAAACATGAAAATCGTTTGTTCAACAATGTTTTGCTACGTGAAAAAATTTCACAAGCTCAATAAATTTTACATTCTCATCATAGAAAAATTTAGAGCATAAGAGTAGCATTTTTGACACACAAAAGTTCCAAGAAGAAATAAAAAAACAAAACCTTCGTCAAAAAAGAATACAAATACTTATGCAAACATGTTTGTAAACGATAATCCGGCTAGGAATGATAAGAAAATAGCCAGAGAATCAGGAAACACTTTGCCATCAAGTATACCTGACTATATCTCACCCAACCAGGATTTTTGTGAGTGAGATTTCAACCTTGTGATTAATTAGCACAAGTATGAGCCTTGAGCTCATAATATGAACGTCGTTTTCGGTTAAACCTCTTTCTCCTGATCTTTGTAGGAAAACCGTTATGATGTGAAAAGTTAACATAAAATTTACTATCATCAAAATATGACGCATAGTATGAATTCTTACCTGAAGAATTTTGACATGAGGGAATTGACAGCCTGTTAATAATATCTTTATAACCTTCAATTATCGTTTTTAGGTTGTCTTCCATCTCTCCATTTTTGCTTTCTTCTTCTTGTACCTTTTTCACATCATGAACAACATTATCTCCCTTTTTGATTGAAGAATATCCTTGAACTCTTCTTGGACGAAATGGTTTCGGGAGACTATTTCATGTTTGAACATTTGAGGAACACGTCGAACTGACTTTCCTGGTAGGGTACACAGGGTGAGTACTAAAGCCAATTGGTCTAGACATACGAATGTCAGTTACACCTTTGAGAATTAAATCTAAGGTGTGTTGAAGACGAACAATAGAATTGTCATTCAACCTTGATTTTCTCTTTTGTTCAACATGTCCTTTTGAGTCACAAAAGAGACACACTTTCTGATCACCTGAGTGATTAGATAGAACAGTCTTAAAGCCATCGTTGGGAGATATCTTTCTTCCATGTGATGCGGATATTCCTTGATTAGAGGAAGATACAGGCACATCCTTTTCAACAAGAAAGGATTTTAATTTTGCTTCTGGAACTGAATTTTTTACAGTTAAATCAGAAGCAATTAGTACAGTGGACTCTTTGGAACATTCTTGAACAAAGAGTTTACTCAAGAGAAGTTCAATTTCCAAAGCATCCTCTTTGAGTTTTTCCTCAAGCAGAGTTCGTGAAGAACAGACTGAGGCGTTTTCCTCTTGAAGGACCTTTAGAAGAGAGTCACGCTCATTTACTATACCAATAATATCATTGACTTTGTGTTTCAACCGGTTGACATTATCAACCTGGATTCTAACAAGTTTTAGAATCACTGCACTCACTTTGGCTGCTTCCTTTTCAACTTCATAGTTAGACTCGTCAGTAAGGAAATTCGGGTAACACTTGTCAACGGAAGTCTGTTTCGTTGGAACACAAGGTTCATCTATTTTCGAGATTGACAAATCTTTCTCTTTAATAGATTTCATAGAAACGGAACTTTTGCTTCTGGTGATGCGTTTATCAGAGGTAACACTTCTGTCCATATTCAGATCGCTACAAACACAGACTTATCAGGTCTTTAATGTGTTTGCCTGCTCTGATACCAATTGAAAAAGCGGGGGTCTAACAACCACACTCAATATTTCGTTTGGCAATCTGAATAGACAAAATCAAATATACTTTCAAGAGAATCAACTAGACAAACATACTCAATCTAGAGAAAAGTATATCAAAGAGTTTTATATCTCTATCTCTCAATTCAATCCGCAATCTGAATAGACAAAATCCAAAGAAGTCTTTAAGTCGTTAACCTGTAGGGTTTCGTGAAAAACCTAAGGTTAAAGGAGAATCGACTCTATATTATGCAACCAGTAACACACAGGAGGTGTGGGGATTAGATTTCCCAGTTGCTAAAGTTCTCCTTTATATAGTTTTCAAATCAGGGTTTGCAATCTAAGTTACCTTGGTAACAAAGCATTCAATATTCACTGTTAGATGAAATCCTGATTAGATTCAAGCTAATATATTTCAACCGTTAGATCGAACTTAGCTTGTTATACACAAATGAAATATAACCTCATTTAGGTTTATGTAACCGTACCTAAACGTGTACACCATGTTAGCTCAACAGTAGTTAACCGAGGTTAGCTATATGAACACTCTCATATTAACATTATTCATCTTAACCATAACTAGTTCAAATGACTCAAATGAAACTAGTTAAAGAGTTGTTCAATTGCTATATTCTCATAGAAGTATACAAGAACACAATTGAAGCAAAATCGGTTTGATTCACTCGAATCAATCATGAACATTATAGCTGATGTGATTTTTAAAGTGGTTGTAGTAAATGAGTTCAAACTCTCGGACTTGTGAAGATTCGAGTTTTTTTTTAAATTTAATAAAAATATATAAACAAAAAGTATAAACAATGGGCGAGAGGTATTGGGACTAAGGATTTGGCCAATTCTCATGCATGTGGTTCAATTTATTTATTCTCAACAATTATAACCCAAATAAAATATGATATGGTGACTCTTATTTTTTCCTAAGTAGATTCTCAAAAGATTAGTTGTAAATCCTAAGCATGATGTATCAAAACATTTAAGCTAAGCATACATCATCAAATTAAATGACAACTAATTAATTCAAATATTTCAATTTTAAATTAATGCAAAAGTCATAAAAAGAATAAATTAAATTTACCATATGATGAAAATCGACTCCCTTCGTCGTCCCAATGTTTGGGTTTAGCTCCTCATATCAAAAACACACTCAAAAGATTGTAGCATGGCTCAAAAGGTGTTTTTATTGAAGAGAAATAATAATACAGCGAATCTGCAACACTTAATGGTCTTTACAGAAGTCACCTTTACAATCAGGTGTTGTTTATAAACGATAAATGTGGTCTGCTGTTAAAGAACGATACTTGTCTGCGACTGTTTCTCGTGTGTCTTATGTTCTTCGTGTTCTTCAGTTCTGCATCAGCAGAAACAGTAGCAGCAGCGTAGCCTGTAAATCTCTGATTCTCGCCTCCTCAAGCCTTCTCATCCCCCCAAACTCTCGACACCCCTTCTATATGACCCAACCAATCTATTTATATCAAAAAGAGCGATTAAATCTCTCCAAAATCTTCCAAAATCTCTTCCTTTCTCTTCACGGCAAAGTTACGGCAATTTCTTGTTTTAGAATTTCTACGCGTTTCTGAGCTTTCCTTTTGATTCTAAACTCTTCCTTAGATAGATACCAATCTTTGGGAAGGTTTATAGCACTTTAATCTCTCTAAAATTTCCTAAAATCGGTCACACACGTGACTTTCCATATTTTGTTGTTGAGATAAAAATCCATCGATTGAGCCCAGTTTAATCGATTTCAACACCCATGTTAGATTCCTAGACCCATAAGGAGTATACCCTATGAAAATCAGAGGTTTAGTCGACCTCAAACTCCTCCAAATCACGATCACCAAAACTGCAAGGAATGTGTTTATATTTTCCCGCCCAAATTCAGAATTTGAACGTGAAGGGGAAAGGTTATCCCTTATCCGTAGCTTGAGTCCGCATAACACTCGTCCCTTGGGTTGCATTTATCAACTTTTCAAGCCAATTTTGCCGCAAAAGCTTATTTCTCCAAAAACACCTACAAAGAGATAAAATACCAAAATAAGTACAAAAATGGGTACTAACAATATACACAATAGAGATGAAAATAGACACATAAATGCGTCTATCAATAGCCACGGTTTGCAAAGAATGCATTCCTTAATATATAAATTTATTAGTTCATGAGCCAACCGATTTTAAAACTTTAACCACTCAAGTATGCATACGGGTACGCATACCTAAGTAGTCGGTCTTAGTTTGGGTTCGCCAGTATGCGAACGGGTACGCATACCTAAGTACACTTCCAAAACACAACAAAAATTCCTGGACCTATACCTTACGCAAGTATGCGTACCGGTACATGTACTTGGTACCCGGAATTCCACAACTATAAGTACGCATACGGGTATGCATACTATAGCTTCGGTCATGGATCAGATACATGCAAGAATGCATACTATGTTCATAATCCAATAGTTCTAAACTCTATTTCAATTATTGAAACTTTCTTATAGGATGACAATAGCCGTTTTCACACACTATTAGCATCAAAGCAATTTTCAAGTTATTGAAATAATCACAACAAAACATTCCAAGTCTACAGCAAATGATTGTATCACACAAACCATGTAAGATGTTACTCGGCAATTTTCACATGATCATCTTTTGACTTTCGTCAAGAATATAAGATGAACTTGGTTGAAGCGAAAGCTTACCAACACATATTTCGAGAAATATGTAAGCGAGTTAAACTCAGCTCGAAATCTCAAATGTGCATAATCGAAAACCATATGGTAATACGACTTATGTCTCAATATAGGAGATAGAGTAGAAATAGACTTTCCAAGTGATAGATGAGTTTTAGTCTCCGCATACTTTTGTTGATGAAGTTCCACAAGCTCTCCTTAGTAGTTCTTCGTCTTCATTTGATGAACCCCGTGAAGTCTAATGCTCAACTACACAATCTATACTAGTCCGAGACATCACTATAAGTAGACTAGAAATAAATACTTATAGTTTTGATCACTAACATTGACAAACAAGCTTGAGATAGCAATACTTGCGAATTCGACCGAGCAGTGCTCTAACACTTATGTCTATTCGCTTCTTTGTCATTTTTGTGACAAAAAGGGGGAGAAATATATGGAGTAAACAAGTGATTTATCATCACTAGGAAAGGATAAATGTGCTTAAACGTTATATCTAACGAAAGAGTAAAGCATAGACTAAGGGGGAGAAACATATCATCATTCTGTGTAATATTTCATACTACAAGAGGGGAATAACAAATATATTCGGATTGAATATATACCTAGCTTTCCTTTAGATGGAGTAAAGCTTTTGTTATTCAAATGTCAATAGTAGCATTTATTTTTTGAATATATGCAGGATATTGTGCTTTGAAACTTGGAATCAAGCGTATGCAGAATGAGTTATTTTGTAATTCGTTTATCTCCATATGTAATAGAGTTTTATTATTAAAATTGACAAAGGGGGAGATTGTTAGAGCATTGCTCGGTTGAACCCACCAAGCGTTGGTATGTCAAGTTTGGTTGTCATATTTTACTATCAAAACTCATCTAGAGTCGCTTGATTAATTACTAGAGTCAACTTCGTTTAGGTTAGACTAGAAAGTCTAGGAATATTGACACTTACAAGTATTACTCTGAAGACCTGAAGAATGTGAAGAAGTGACGACTACAACGAAGACATCATCCTTCCACTTGAGGTTAGTAATATTTACTTGAATTGTTTCAATCATATAAATTATAAATATAAAAGAGAATCATGGAAAACAAAAAATGTAGAATTTTTTCCCATTGAAAATTTTGATATCATATATACTCAATTGTCGTTATATCCTAACGTATCTTTCAAGTCGCTTTGTATTGAAAACATAACATGCGAAGGTAAATTTATAACACTCTAGTGATTAGACTTGGTCATAGCATTATGATCAAAGCATCGAGGAATTATAATGAATTAAAAAGTATAACACTTATCTTTTGAACTTCGTAAATACGACATCAACATAATCTATGTATTTAGTTACTTGATTATGTGAGGGATATATGTGTGATTTCATCCTAGGAAACTATGTATTATTACATTAGTTTAAGGAAGTAGATGTACGAACTTGTTTCGTAATCGAAAGGGAAACCAATAAGTGTGTTGGTCCAGTTTTTCATTGAAGAATATTTGGATGACCAATACAAGATGACAAGGTAGAACTAATCTTAACTTATGTTGAGAATCAAGGTAGAACCGGTCATAGCCTATATATTGTGTGACAAGGTATAACCGATCCTAACTAGTATTGGGAGACAAGGTAGAACCGGTCATAACCTATATCTAGTGACATGGTATAACCGATCCTAACTAGTATTGGGAGTCATGGTAGAACCGATCCTAACTTAGTTTGGGAGTCATGGTAGAACCGAACCTAACTTACTTTGGGAGTCATGGTAGAACCGGTCCTAAGAGCAAAATCGAGTATGTTATATGTGAATTTGGAATTAGGGTTTGTTAATATATGAAACTTCTAGATGTCGATATTATTTGAACACATGCATAACTCTTATCATTAATTGTTCAAAGATATTCCTTGATGCACAAAGTGATCCCAAACAAAAATAATTAAAAAGCATTTAATTATGGTTTTCGATTTTATATGTTTTAATTACCAGCAATTAAAGCATGTACTCTTGAAAAGGATTATTAGTTAATGTGCTAAACTAATAATAGAAATTTTCTATGGGGGATTTCGGAAATATTGTTTGACATTAATTGGAAATAGGAAAAGCGAAATTAGTACTTATTTCATATCTTGAGAATCTTTCGGTTTTGGAATTTCCTTGTTGTCCAAACAACCTTGGTCTATAAATACTTGAGTTTGCATTTCGTGCAAACTGTCATAAGAGTCAGGCAAACTTCATTCGTGTTGTTTCTGGTGGAGCCATCTATACAGAGAGGAAAGTACCCCAATTAGGCGAAATCTCTTACGACCGCTCGTTTAAATACTTATGTGGGATCAAGAAGCTCTACGAGTACTGTTGGTGGGAAACTAGATAATTGTGTTGTTATTTTAGTTTTCGATTATTGATTTGATTGACTAACGGTTGTTGAAACTTTGATTGCATTTTGTTCTGACACAAGGGTCACTCAAACTGGATCAAAGTATAGACGAAATATTTAAAATTGTTGTTAGATCTAAAGACATCTTGTGATAATCCATTGTTAACAGACTCTGTTCTGTGCGTGATTGATCACAAGAGGATTCAAGTTTTTGTATGCAGGTACTTTAAAGATAATTGAAGATTTGAAGACGAATAAGATTTATCTACTTAGTTTTCGTATCTTGTGAATTTTGTGCACACATCTTGATCGGCTGGGATCCGACTTGGATCCGGTTTATCTCTTGATAGATCTGATCATAAAGTCATTTAGATCGACAACTATCATTTGGTGGTATTCTTCAATACCGAATTTGATAGTTGTGAATCCGAATCTAAGTTATTGATTTGGATTGATCTTACCCGACAAAGAAGTTTATTAGATAAAACATAAGAGCCTTTGTCAACAACTCAACAAATCTTTATACTAAAGATTATTAGAGTGGTTACCAAACAAATTTGTTCCTTTACTGTTTGGAATACGATCAAAAGGATTTGAGTACTTAAGACTTTACTTGTAAAGCAACCCAAGATAGTGATTTCTGTCTTGAGATTCACGTGTGTGACCAAAAGGTCGAAGACGCAGGGATACTGAGGGAACTAAGTAACTAGGGGTAGTTTACTTGGTCTCAACTATAAGAAGTTGGCTTTTGTTCTTTGTATAACGGCTTAATTCTGAGAGTATTCAAAACTGGACTAGGTCCCTGGGTTTTTTGGCATTTACGGTTTCCTTTTTAACAAAATCTTGTTTGTGTTATTTACTTTACTTTCGCATTATAATTATTTTATTATAATAAAGTAAATACACTTGTATGTTTATCCAAGGCACTTGATAGTGATCCTATAGTCAATCGGTTTTTTATACCATAAGTATTATCAAGTGTATACCTTGTTGTCGTATTGTCTCGACTATTGTCCATAGACGATCACACTTGGTATCAGACTTATAGGTTGAAACGAAACAATTATGGTGTATTTGGGTACCCTCGTCATTTTCAGTTAGAATTTGGTAGTTGAGTATCAGACATCACCCTCGAAGACTGAAGATCAACGAAAACATATGGAGAACTTCTGTATCAGTATGTGAAGACTGAACCATTCAATTTTACTCACTATCTTAACATTTTATCTTTTTGAGACGATGTTGTATGACTTCTAGTAGATTTACAAATAATAAGTTTCGAGTCAAGCTTTCCTTGTTAAAAATATCGAAATATGATTCTATGCAAATATATTCAACGATACTTAACAACATATATTAGCTCTAGACAATTTATTGTGAGAATTAATTTGTGAATCAATAGAAAATTGCCAACGCAAATGATTTTATATAGCGGGACTGTTTCAAACATCATTAGAGAATTATTGAACTATCTAATATTTCTGCTCAGGGTAGGTTAGCGAAGCCGTTCGTAAACCATAGATACCTGAGTTTCAGAAATACAAAAGGGTTGGCGAACAAGTTCGCAAACCGCAAGTTCAGATGGGGATACTTCACAAACCGTTGTGAATTGAGTTTTGAAAGTTTGTATCAAGGGCTAGCAGTTGACGAACCCGGTTCACGAACCGTGGTCAACTGAGTTCTGTAGTCTTGTAGGGTTGGTGAACCCGGTTCACGAACCGTTGCACCCTGACTCGTGAACAAGCCTAACGGTTCACGAACTGTTGTACCAACCGTCCCATTTTTATATTTTAGCACATGCTCAAAGACTTATTTTTTAAATATGTTTAGCATTGCTAGTACACTCTCAAATACTTCTAAGACTTCATTGATCACTCAAACACTTATGAAGTCATACGACAAAGGCTGAAATCGTAAAACCATAATTTTGCATGTTTCTGACACGGCTTCAGACACGTATGTTAAATTCATATTTTAGGATTCAGAAGTGAAAGCTCATGTCATAATCTCTGACTGAGCGTACATCCTCTCAGAGCAAGCACGGATATGTGATTCGTAAAGCCTCTCAACTGAGCTTTCGACACTTCGCATATTTAATCAACACTTCTATATAAAATCGAAAATGATTGGACGGCTCCTAGACATATTGCATGCTAGTATAGAGCATTAACGTCTTCAGGATGTCGCAATGTTACCTGACTATATTGAAAACACATGTATAGAATCTCAATGATTGGACGGCTCCTAGACATATTGCATGCTAGTATAGAGCGTTAATGTCTTCAGGATGTCGCAATGTTCTTCCATGACTATACAAAACTAATATTCAAAGCGAGTATGATGTCTCTACCATCTCATACCTCGATTCTCGAATAAACGCTCCTAGACATATTGCATGCTAGTATAGAGCAATTCATAAATTAATTCTAACGCAACATTCATCAATTGAAATTCCTAGAAAATAATCTATTCTATCTCATTACTCCGTTTCATGGCTTATTCTCAGCTGGATTCCATGAATTAGTAACAGATAATCACTTTTCGGGGATTTAGGCCAGCACTGAATAAGCCCCGAGAAAATGGTGTGAGTGTACTTAACAATAATGCACGAACGAGCACCCAAATATGCATAAGTGAGCACCCAAATGCATAATAGAGCATTCAAAAATATGGACAAACGAGGAAACCTATGAAAAATAGGGAAGAAAATAATATAAAATAAAATAAATAAGAGGCGCACGGGACCGGGCCCACCGGCCGGCTGGTCATGCCGCCATGGCCGGTCCCGCATCTCCTTTTATTTTATTTTAACCTATTTTATTATTTTTCTTGTCTCATGAAAACTCCTTGTTTGAACAAACTTCCTCGTTTGAGCAAAACTCCTAGTTTCTCCATATTTCCTCACATGATGAAAAATAATCCTTTAAAATAGGGAAGAGCACGGGACCGGGCACACGGCCGTCCGGCCATGTCTTGGCCTTGGCCGGTCCCACACCTCCCTAATTCCTTATTTTATTACTATTACTCCTTCTCTTATCTCATGAAACTCCCTCGTTTGAGCAAAAACCTGATTCTTTTCATATTTCTTCAATATTACTCAAACTACGAAAAAGCCAAAAAGTCAAATGGTCACACGACCATTCGGGTTTCTCATGGAAAATATTAAAATATTATTTATTTTAATATTCTCAAAATATTGGTTGCACGAGCAAAGTTCTACTTGCTCATTCAGGAAAAATCGAGAGTTTCAGTCAAGATCAAACTCTTCTGAAAATCTAAAATATTGCTCAAACGCGCACCATAAAATACCAATAATTCATGAATCGAGCAATATTGCTCAAACGAGCAATATTTCTAAACTAACAATATTTATTTTGCTCATCTATCAACACTAAATTGCTTAAGCTAGAAAAATACATGATCAACTGGGTTCAGAACTTATTGATTCAACTATCAATTGCTCGACCGAGCAATATTCCTCATGTTGATTCAACTATCAATATTCGAGAATTATATTATTCGAGCAATCAATATATAATATATATTTGATGTCTGGTCCTGCTACCAACATTTTTTCTCGACTGAGCGACATGGTTCGAATGCACGACCGTCCAATATTTTTGATCCCATCATTGATATATTAGATCAGAAATGAGCATTCTGCAATATCTTTGATTTCATGTCGAATACTCGACATATCAAAATAAATCCTTGATCTAGCAATCCCGTCGAATGCTCAGTCCAAATTATCAAAATATCATTATTACCTCAACTGGTAAAATGACGTAACATAATTCATCAAGACTCAACGTCTTTTCACTATCCATGAGTCTCAAAGCATACCACATCCATTCATTATGCTCGACTCATCAAGGCTAAGACTCATCGTCTAGTCAAGTCAACAACTTAATAATAAATACACGCCTGCCTTGCAGATTCCACATTCATAAGACATCAATCACGTCATATGAGGGGATATTCATTAGGGTTTTGGTATGGAGGCCTATGGCACGTGTGTACACCCACGATGAAAAATGTGAGTAAGTCGTGCAAGCAGTTGAGGGAGTTAGAAAAGTAGTGGATGGACAATCAACCAAGTCTCTGCATGACATGGAAATGGTTTAACCACGGTTTCCCATTTCCCCACTCTTTCACTCCAGCAACCGTCACACTTACTGGGATCAATGTGTCTACTATTCTTGTAATATAAATAAGTCTTTGAATCCACAATTTAAAAAACAAGAATTCTCATCCGAACAAGAAATCTCAACAGAGTAGAATTCAATCAATCAATCAGAACTTACTCGAACTCAACAGTTCACTTGCAGAAATCTCCAAACACATCCACAATCCTCGATCATCATTGATCTCACACACTTCTCAGCTTCCCTCCTACAGATTGACCCTCATCCCTCTTTGTGACCGAATTTTCTCTGGAACGTGCATTGTCTTGGTTTAGGCCGGAGTCCTACAGATTGATCTATCAAACTCAAAGTACTCCGGTGCAGTGCATTTGTTTGAAATTTTTTTAGGAAATTTGCTCGGTCGAGGAGTCTCCGCCTGCACGGTCGTCTCTTTACTTTCCTAAAAAACCAGCAAATCATTTTCTCCCATCAATAGTGTGTATCATAATTAAGTTCTTAGGTGTTTAAATGAACATCAAATAACTTTAGTTCTTAAGGATACTTGCCAAACCGAACAATTATATACACGTTTCAAGAACCAGTTCCTAGTGTATATTCTTTTATTGTATTTTCAAGACCTAAAAGTGTTTGCTTGATTCTCAAGTTATCTTAACTTGAATTCTAAGCAACCCCGGGTCTTTGAAAAATTATAAATAGAGATGCTATTTCAACAAAGAAATTCAATCCCTGACACTTTGTGTCCTAGTTGATTCTAGAGTCGTCCTCTAAAGACCTAGGTTTCCTCTGAGAAACATAATTAGGTCTACGACTAAAAGAATTTGCTTTAGGGATTCATGAAGCCAGGCCTGATTATATTTACCTTGATAGTTCGTGTATCCTGATCTTGCTTATCTGTTATCGAGGTTTTCATAATCTCTTTCATACAAGATAGATAGTAATTGCAAAGTTCTCTTCGTCTTGTGTAATCACAATATTTGCTATTCCAAACCCTAGTTATCCTTCTTAAAACATAAGAATAAATTCTCATAAGAAGTTTCCTAGACATTATGATTCTTGAAAAAATATTTATCGTCTCTGAACTCCTTGTCGTCAACAGATATTGGAACATAAGGTTCATAAAGAAAGGAGTCAATTCCAACAAACCTTCTTAACTAATGCCGAACCAGGACCTTCTGAATTTCAAGAGATCTTATAACAATAGCCTTTATTTGCTGCATCTCCATCCTTGTTTCTTTCAAATCTTCAAGAACACCAGAAAACTTCTGAAGATTTGAAGGGTTAGCCTGATTATGCGCACTTGATTCCGTTAGCTGATCTCACCCACAACTAAGAGTTGTTGCAACCCAAAGTCGAAGACTTATAAACAAATATGTCTCCCACAGATATGCATATTCTTTATTCGGTTTATGTTCCGTCTTTTGATAAATCAAGGTGAACAGGAACCAATTGATAATCCGGTCTTATACTCCCGATGAACAGCTTAGAAATATCAATCACCTCACAATAACCCAACTGATTAACAGAAAAAAGTTATTGCGAAACAAAACCTTCCGCCTATCCTTCTTTTCGAATGAGCTGCCTTGAATTCCTAGCTAAGTCTTTAAAGAAATTGGATAAGTTGCAAAGAGATTTTTGGTGGAATAAATCTGACCCAAAAGGTCGGATTTATCCCAAAGGCTGGAAATCTATTTGCATCCCGAAATCCTAGGGTGGTTTAAGTCTTAGGAATCCAATTTTATTTTTTTTAACTTTTCAATGTTAACTAAGCTTGCTTGGAGAATTTTGTCTAACCCATTTTCTCTTTGGGTTCAGGTACTAAAGAACAAATACTTTAAATCTCCCAACCCACTATTAAGCTCAAATAGTTCTTATATCTCTTGGATATGGGCTAGTATAAGAAAATGCATGGAGATCTTAAGAGCTAATTGTATATGGGATTTATCTCGCTCTTTTTTTTTTCTTTTTTGCTGAATCACCAAATTTTATTAATAAAAGAAGCTGAAATATTTTACAACCAGAAAAAAAACTAAATCAGAAAAACTAAGAAAATACAAGGATTTTTAACAGAATCTGTAATATTTCCTGTCTGGCATCTCAACTTGAATCAAATGAGCAGGCCTTCCAATATGATGTTCAATCTCTCCTAATTGCAGGCTCACTCCTTTCTTGGATAAGCTATCAGCTGAGAAGTTGATTTGCCTATAGCAATGTTCATAATGAATTTGAGACAAGAATTGTTTTACGTTAGACCATCTTGACTTGAAACACCAAGGCACTGCTCCCTTTTTAAAATCTTATATCACTGATTTTGAATCTGATCTGACAATGATCTTATCACATTGCAATCTCACTGCCCATTTTATTGCCCATATTACAGCCAGAGCCTCAGCTATGTAATTTGTAGGAATCCCTAGACCTTCTGATACAGTCCCAAGGACTCTGCATTCATGATCTCTTGCTATAACACCAAAGCCTGCCAAGCCAGGATTTCCTGCTGCAGCACCAAATCCAAAGCCTTTTCCAGTAGCAAGTACCAGGTCAAGCCTTGCACAACCCGCACAACGTCAGGCAAATACTTGACGCTACCCGCGCCGTGCTTATTTTTGTTTTGGACCAGATGAGAAGTAATCACCGTTTTAATGGGATTACGAATTCTCGACCATTAATGCAGATATACTTACACCCTGTCCGTGTTGCGGAAGCTACGGGAGGTTTCCCCTTCATAATCCTGCCAACTGCAGCGCTATAGGGGGCTTCCCCCCCTTCATAATCTGCAGAGTTGTATTTACGTGTTCGTTGATTGAGGGTCAAATAAATTAACAGGAAATAAAGAAAAGGGGTTGTTAGTCTACGTACCGGAAACCTACCTCTTCCACGCGGATTATCACCCTCCATGTTTGTCCGTCCAACGCCTGCTTCGGTGATAGATTTCGCTTGCTCATGTATTTTTTTACGGACTCATCCCATGTTAGCTTCGGTCGGCCTCTACGTTTCATCCTTCTTTCAGCGCGCCTAATACGACCTACTCGAACTGGGGCATCAGGCGGTCTTCGCTGGAGATGCTCGAACTAGCGCAGCCGATGCTGGGCGAGTATCACCTCGATTGGTGCTACCATAACAACAAAACAGCACCATCACAACAAAACATCACAAATCCTCTTGCTGGATTTAGACATAAACAATCTTTAATAGTTGTAAATTTAGTGCTCCTAGGACTCAAATGGAAGAAATTGAGAATAATTGAATCATAGTCTTGACTCCATCTGGTTCCTTTCATTCTATAACCTCCATGATGAACTAAGTTTAGAATTCTGCTCTTAAAAGTATTTTCATTTGGTTTTGCATTCTCAAACATAATTATATTTTTAAGAAACCACAATTCTCTCAGTGTAGAAAAAGCTGATGTGAGCCAAATCTCTTTAACAATGGGACTTTGATGTTTTGCAAGCTGAATAATGTTATCAAAGGATAAAGGAATGGAAAAGTGGAAGATACTACCTAGCCATTGCAAGATTTTAAAAATGAAGCTGCAGGACCATAGAAGATGTGCCATGTTATCTTGAGCTTGTTTGCAGACACAACATATAGAGAGCATAGAATATCCTTGAGCAACTCTCTTTTGATCACCTACAAAGATTCCCTGCTGAATTTTCCAGACATTACTAGTAATTCCAGGATGAAGAAAATACTTCCAAATTTGAGCAGGCCAATGGAGTTTTGGTTCTCTAATTCTAATAGCATTCACTGCTGATGCTGTAGAGAAATTACCCTTTATATCACCACTACAGACAATTGTATCTTGAGCACCACTTACACTAGGTAATGGAGAGTGGATATAACTTTGTAATTCAACAGGAATCTGCCATATACCATTATGTAATAAGTCTTTCACCTTCATCTGTAGATTGTTATTGACATAATAATTAAAGACAATGTTTTCAATTAGAGGACAATCACCAGTCCAAGTGTCAAACCAAACTGAGATATACTATCCATTGCCTATAATCCATCTGATATTTGTCTTAAGCGATTGCCAAGCCCATTTTAAACCAGGCCACACTGAAGATAGTTTCCACTAAGAGATCCATTGCCCATTTTTGTCTTTGAACTTTGCTGCAAAAAACATTAACCATTTTTCCTTAGAAGTTAAGAGTTTCCACATCATCTTCATCAATAATGCTTTGTTGACATCAGATAATCTTCTAATACCCAATCCACCTTCATCAAAAGGGGTGCAAATTCTTCTCCAAGAAATAATTGCAAATTTCCTCATTTCTGCATCACCTGACCATAAAAAAGTTCTCATTATTCTTTCACATTCCTTTATTACAGAGCATGGCCACTTGTATACATCCATATTGTAGATTGGAATACTGCTCAGAACAAACTTAATTAAGACCAATCTATCGTGGAATGACAAGAGCTTTCTTTCCATACAGCCAAATATTCTTGCATCATTTCAACCATTGGCCATACAGTGGGTGTTTTGATTCTACCTGAATGAATAATGACCCCCAAGTATTTATCTGGAAATGAAGTTAAGTCCATCTGCAATATACTGGAAATTTGATTCTTTTGCATTAATGAGCACGCATCAACAAAAAATTTACTTGTAATTCTATCTATAACTTGACCAGAGCATTTTTTATAGTCTTCAAGTAACTTTAAGAGATTTTGTACGCTTCTTTTAGAACCATTACTGAAAATGAAGATATCATCTGCAAATAAGAGATGTGTAGGAGCAATACCATTCCTTATTACCATTGGCTGTAATTTGTTTTTCTCCACCAAATTTTTTAAACCTTTACTCAAGACTTCTTCCATCAATACAAAAAGAATGGGAGACAGTGGGTCACCCTGCTTCAAACCTCTGTGCATTGAAAAAAAGCCATTTGGTCCTCCATTGACCATAACAGAAATTTTTGCAGATGATAAAAGTACTTTCAACCAGTTACACCAAGCTACTGAGAAACCATATTGTTGAAGAACTTTAAATAAAAAAACCCAACTCACTGAATCATAAACCTGAGAAATATCAAGTTTTAAACTAACATTTCCTCCTCTCCTTTTCTTTTTCATCTCATTGACTAATTCAGATGCTAACAGTACCTGCTCATGAATGCTTCTGCCTTTAATATATGCAACTTGTTGTGGAGAAACTAACTTGTTCATCAGATTGGCCATTCTCAGTGATAAAATTTTGGTGAAGATTTTAAAACTAAAATTACTCAAGCCAATTGGTCTAAACTGATTAGGCTTTTTAGCACCTTGACATTTAGGTAATAAGACCAGAAAATTCGAATTAAGACCTTTTGGAATATATTTTCTCCTCCAACAATATTGGACACCATTGATAAAATCAGATTGAATAATCTGCCAGCATGCTTTGTAGAACATACCTGAAAAGCTATCAGGACCAGGTGCACTATCTCCATCCATTTCAAAAACTGCTGCCTTTATTTCATCTGCTTCTGGAATAACTTCTAGCATAAATTGATCATTTGCAGTTATCACTTTAGGTATTGACTCAAGAATAGATGCATTAACTTCAACTTCTTGATGTTGAAATCTTTTTTCAAAGAAATCAACTAAAATGTCAGCTATCTTCTTCTGATCTGACACCAAATTGCCATTTTCATCTTCCAGTTCAAAAATAGAATTTCTTGTTTGCCTCACTTTAATGTTAGTATGAAAAAAATTGTATTTGCTGAACCTTCCTTTACCCACTTAATTTTGGATTTCTGCTTCAGCATTGTACTGTACTGCATTTCCTTTGAATTATATTCATTTTGAGCTAGCACCAAATCTTCCAAAGCTTGTTCATTATGAGGATGGGCATCAGAATTTAACATTTTTGCTTTGACATTTTCTTCTGCCTCTTGAATCTGTAGCTTCACATCTCCAAACACTTTCCAGTTCCATTCTTTAAGAATATTTTTAAGATTTTTTAGTTTTGTCATGAAGATATAAGGAGCATCACCATGTACTTCCTCTGCCCAACTGTCTTCCACCACTTTCTTGAATGTAGGATGTTCTAGCCACATTTTTGAAATCTTAGAGGAACATTTTTTGGCTTTGGAACACTTGCACAACCACCCAGCAATGGTGCATGATCTGAAGCAATTCTGAGTCCCACTTTGTATCCCCAGTCACTAAACATTTGTAGCCACTTCATGTTAAAGACAACTCTATCTAGATTATATTCTTTGATTACCCTGTTGACAATTGGACCAAGAAAAATCTAATCCAATCTAAGGAGCTTGCAGAAGTTCACATGAATTAAGACAGTCATTAAAATCAGTCATTGATCTTCTTGAAGGTGATCTACCTCCTACTTTTTCTCCCATAGATAAAACAGCATTGAAGTCACCTAATATAACCCAAGGTTTGTTAAGTTCATTGATAATTTATATTTTAGACCATAAGTATCTTCTTTGAACTACATTGACATGTGCATGAACACCAGACACCAGCACATCACCTACAACCACTGTTATCATTTGACTAGTAATAGAAACAACAGAAGGAGTACCAATGGATCTACTCCAAAAAAAGCCAAATATTACTCTTATTATTATTAGCTTCATTATGAATTACCATATATTGCATACCTGGGAGATTTAATTTACTGCAAAAAGAAGGAGAGCACTTGATTTTTGGTTCAACAAGCTGGATTAAATTGATTAACTAAAGAATGTAACTTTTGTTGAGCCCTAATTCTTCTAAGTCCCCTTATATTCCAAAATAAAATCTTCATGGTTTGATTTGGAGGTTATTTGTACCTCCCTTACCATCATTTCTTCTAAAGTTGTATTTCTTTGTTACTGGATTAGTATTTTTATCACCAGAATTATTGCCTGGGACAATATTTTTAACAACTTCATTGACATTCTTTTGCCCTGGATTTATAAGATGTGCACCAGAATTATTAACTGAATTGATATTTTTAACAGCTTCATTCATATTTTTACTCCTTGTTGTTGTCTTAACCACTGAAGACCAAGTTGTAAAAGGAACTGACTCTGTTGTTACTTTTCCTGAACCAACATCAATGAATTTAACTACACTATTTTCCAATTCAGTTACCTCTGCTATTTGAAGTAGCTTTAGTTGAGACAATTCAACTATAACTTCAGCTTCTCCTGCATCATTATTTTCTGTGCCACCAGCTAAATCCAATGCACTAAATCTCCCTCCTACAACATTATTTGTTGGACTAATAGAAGGTGGCTTTGTCATTGGAGTTGCAATGTTTAAAATAACTGAGTCCTCTTCTGAGTGATGCTTGTGAACATATTTTGAAGTACTAGCCTGCACCTTTGTTGGAGAATTATTAACTTCAGATCTATCACAGATATCAAATGGAGTATGAGGATTAACTCTAGACTGTTGAGGAGGTTTTCCAACATTGTGAGCTGTGTTCTTTTCAACTCTACATTCTGAAGTCAAGTGACCAATAATCTTACAATTATGACTAAATTTTGGATAATCAGGAATGGATATAGTTTGAAAGAAACCACCATATTTAGTACCAATCCAAATTTTGTTAGGAATTGACTGAGCAAAATACGCCTCCACTAATACATTTGCATAATAACCAACTTCACACTTTGCTGTGGCAGAATCGATTTTGATGGGAGTACCAATTTCCTTGCATATAGTGAATAATATATTTTCCTTCCAGAATTATAAACCCAAACTAGGCAAACGAACTCAAACTTGAGCTTTAGAAGTACGCTGATTTTATGGTCTAAAATTTGAGATCCAGTTTCTGACATTTAGAACCTGATCATTAACTTCCCACTGACCAGCTTTAATATATCGACGATCCACTTCATTATCCAGTTTTATGGTGAAAAAACCTCTTCCCAGTGGAATGAGTTTACATTTTCCAACCAATTTACATTGTTGTCTTAATATAATAGCAGCATCAACAAATTTAATTTTCTGTAAATTTAATCTACCTATGAGAGAAAATTTCCAGGGATTTAAGCCCTATTCGAAAAGATCATCAGGTAATTCAATTGAAGGAATTTGTGATGAAGTTTTGTCATTATCAAAACCTAACTTTGTTGAATGAAATTCAACAGAACAAGTGGTTTTCAGACCAGAATCCATGAAACCACTTGAAATTATGACTATTTAAACTAGGATTTATCTCTCACCTCTAGCTTAGATATATGGTCTGAAAAGTGGATTCCTGATATTGAATTCCCTACACATCCTATTGTTATATAAGAGGAAACACCTACTAGAGTAGCTGGCCTGGTCACTAATGATGGGAACTAGAATTATGAGATCTTGAACTTGTATTTTGATCATAATGTTGCTGCTAAAATCTCCACTCTTCCAGTTCCCAATGCAGATGCTGATGAGCTTAAGTTGATCTATACAAAGGATGGAGTCCCCACTGTGATGTCTGTGTATAAAACACTAACTAAATACTTAGGTGATTCAAACCCAATTTGGAAGAAGATTTGGAATCTAAAATGCCAACCCAGCTTATTTTTTTGGAAGCTTTATTCAAATGCTCTTCCACTTAGTAGCAGAATGGCTAAATATAATCATTAGGCCTCACCGTTGTGTTGTCTTTGCAATACTAATCATGTGGAAAATGCTTTGCATCTGTTTATAAATTGTCCATTTGCTTCTGCTATTTGGTTTGCTCTTAGCCTAACTCATTTGACTGCAGGGTCTACTTTCTTTTCCATTCAGGATTGGATTACAAGTTTTTTTTTCAAAATCATGATGATGTTTTGACAGAAACAACTATTATCATTTTCTGGTTTATTTGGAAACACAGGTGCAATGTAATATTCAAGCACCAAAAACCAGACCCTTTAAAGCTGGTTAGAGACATCCAATTTCATTTCTCTTACCTTAACAAGAGAAAGAAAAGAGAATCTATCACAAATGAGGATGTTATGTTTCCATTTTTGAATAGTATGCTAAGAAAAAACAAAAAGATTCTTCTAATTGATGCTTCTTTTGATTATCTTACAGGAAGATATGGAACGAGATCGATCCTTATGGATGAAGATGGCAACTGTTTACATGCTAGAGCAACCTTTGGTCTCACAACAGGACCAGAAGAAGCAAAATGCTTAGCTTTAAAGGATGCAATTGGCTGGGCTTTGTCTATGAGAGAAACGACTGATATTTTATTTATTGGTGACTGTAAAAGTGTGATCGAATCTCTAAAAAAGTTTAGTCAAATCTAGGATGGAGGGCAAGGAGAATCATGAAGGATTGCCAAGCTTTATTTGGTTGTTTTAGAAATTATTATTATTTTTTTATAAAAAAAGAAGAGTCTTATTACACAGAGTTCGTTGGTAATCTCGCTACCAACTGAGCGCCGACGCCCTTTTAGAAATTGTTTTTCATATTTTCTTAGGAGAGACTTTATTGGTTTGGTTGATGTTTTAACAAAAGAAGTTAGGATTTCTTCAGTTTCCGTTTTCACTACTTCCAACATGTCACAGGCTGAAAAACTCAAGTTTTTTGAGAGCCTTTGTAAGAGCATCTCCAATGCTAGGGGTAAAGGTAAGCCTAGGTGGAGGTCTTGTTAATACCTTTTTGTTATGGGTCATTCCTATGTGGCTAAAACAAATAAAAGTTATACTTTCTATCTAAAATTTCATCTCCAATGCCAAGGTATTACTACCCTAAAATTTTGAAAAAAATTAATTTTGGAATAAAAAATTGATGATGTGTCCATAGACCTTGGGTCAGAGAGAAAGTGAAGATATGACTTTCTCTTTTACCCTTTCCTATGAGATGACAGCCATGTCATGATTTTCTACTAACCTTGACCCTAGCATTGGAGATTAATTCTTGGTTAGAAAAGTGCTAAATCCTAGGTGTCATGTCTTTTTAAGACCTTCACCCCTAGCATTGAAGATGCTAAGGGACAGTGTCCCAATTTTTTTTGAGGTAATGAATTATTTTGTTTCTATCAAAAGAAAATAAAAATAAAAATCACAGCTCCTTGGTACTTTTTGTCTAATCAAAAATTAAAAGTAAAAGGTAGTACATGTGACGATATGAACATACACATGACATTATCGTTGGAACTTGCACAATTGCGAACGGACTCCCTAATGCAAATATAAATGTCTTATTTATATATATCAGCACGAAGAACGAATAAGAAACTGCAAAATAGGAGACAATGCGACGTAAATTGAAAGGGACAAAACTTCTTAGCTAAATCTGACTATAAATAATTTAATTGAATTTAATTTACAGCCCGACTAACCCGAAAAATAAAAGAAATTAAACCTCTTACCATACCTAACTTTAACCTAAACACGCAGGCGTGACCGCATAAGACTGCTACCTCGGCCTACGGCCGAGGTGATACCCAGTAAGTTTCTACAAAATTGCTCGTCGGATGCACACATTTGCTGCCTTGAATGTAGTGGGCCAATCAACAGGCTGAGTATACTAGTACCCAGTCCCATCAAAAAACAAAAAGCCCACCCCCATCTCCGAAACCCTAAACACCCTAAAAAGGGTAATAGCGTCATTGTGTTATTTATATAAAATGCTCAACCCTATACTCTTTCTTGTTTCTTTTCTACTCGCCGAATTTGCTTCTTCTGCTGCTGTGAAGAAGAAGAACTGAATCCAGAAACAGGTATCCTTCATATTAGGTTTTCATTGTCTTGCTAAGTAAAACTAGGGCTTAGTTTTGTTGTTGTGATATGGAATGATGTTTTATTTGTTTTATTGATAATCTTGTGGTAAAAAAAGCAAACATATATGTTGTTTTAGCATATTCTTAATGGCTGTTAGCTGACTGCAGATTATTAGTTGAGTAAGTTGTTTGATGATGGAAGTAGTATTGTTTTGGTCTTATCCTAAACACTGATCTAGGTCATTTTGAATATCTTAGATTCATAGTCACAAGATGTCGCTGATAAATGGTTTTATTGTTTAGCTGAGATTTCCTAAATCTGATACTGCATCAGTGTTGGGTTTATATGATTTTACTGTTGTGAACATTTATTTTCAGTGAGTTCCATGATGCTGATGCAGTTAGTGTTCGGCTGCTAAATCATAAAACTTTGTTAGCTGATAGTTCTAATCTAGAATGGGTTTTTAGCTCAATCCCTAAAGATATGCACTTACTGTCTTTGGTGTTATGCGTTTGTGCTATTATTTGGACTTTGCCACTTTCCTCTCATGTTTAATTGAATGGGGTTAGATTTTCATGCTTTTTTTTGTGTCCCTCTATGTTTGTTTGTTTGTTCTCTTATTTCTTGGTATACTTGGGATTTTTTTTCTTACTTCACATTTGATGATTAAATGCCTTATTATTTCTTTGTGGGTGCCTTATAATAGTTCACAAACTCAACAGGGTGTCTTTTTTTCTATTTAAACTCTTTCAGGTATGGGTGGGGAAATCAAGGCAGAGACTATGATTCCAGAGCATGTCTTGAAAAAGAATAAGAGAGATGAAGAATGGGCTCTGGCAGCGAAAACTGCCCAAGAAGATCAGAAGGAAAAGAACTCTGTAAGCAGAAAGCTCATCTACAAGAGGGCTGAGCAGTATGCTAAGGAATACGCAGAGCAGGTCTGAATGCCTACTTTGACCCGTTATTATTTTTAAAAAAATTTTATTTCCATCATTTGTGAAGTTATCTTCTGAAAATCTGAGATATCTGATAACCATTTCATGTTGGTCATATTGTAGGAGAGGGAATTGATCAGGTTGAAACGTGAGGCTAAGCTAAAAGGAGGATTCTATGTTAACCCTGAAGCCAAATTGCTCTTTATTGTCCGTATTCGTGGGTAAGCTTATATCGACTAAATTCATATGTTGCACTTCACATTTAAATTTTACGTGTCTTATGTTGATTCTCTTTTGTTGTTTGTTTTAAGTATTAATGCTATGGACCCAAAGACCAAGAAGATATTGCAGCTTTTCCGTTTGAGACAGGTAATTTTTCTTAGTTGTATTTCATATATGTTTTTTTTCTTCTTATCTCCATCTATGCATGTCTAAGCAAAATACTGTACCGTTCGCTCTTATTCATCACCTATAGCTTCATTATTCTAGTTTCTGTGATTTCTCTATGCATCTCATTCAGGCTGTGTTTTGATCATTTGTGAATATTGATGGTTCCGAAAAACAACATGAAGTTAATATAATATTTTATACTGTTTGCTTTTCGTCAGATCTTCAATGGTGTATTTCTTAAAGTGAACAAAGCTACTTTACAGATGTTGCAAAGAGTTGGGCCATATGTAACTTATGGGTAAGTTTCTCCACCTCCTAAAATGTTCCAAACTTTCTGCCCTACAGTTCAATATAATGAAGTGGTAAGTTTCTCCACCTCCTAAAATGTTCCAAACTTTCTGCCCTACAGTTCAATATAATGAAGTGGTTAGTTTTGTTGCCTGCATGCATCAAAAATTATTCTCATTTTGATGACCATATTTCACAGATACCCAAATCTCAAAACTGTCAAGGAATTGATATACAAGAGAGGTTATGGAAAGCTGAACAAGCGAAGGACAGCCTTGACTGATAATTCTATCGTTGAACAGGTAAGTTTATATTATTACCAATTTGTGGTATTTTATCTTTTTGTTGCCAAAATTTTCTCTTAATTGATCATCTTCTCTACAGGGTCTTGGCAAGTACGGCATCATCTGTGTTGAGGATTTGATTCACGAGATCATGACTGTCGGCCCTCACTTCAAGCAAGCCAACAACTTCTTATGGCCATTCAAATTGAGTGCTCCTCTAGGTGGTTTGAAGAAGAAGAGAAACCACTACGTAGAAGGTGGTGATGCTGGTAACCGTGAGGACTACATCAACAAACTTGTCAGGAGAATGAATTAGACAGTTGTTACTCTTGGTCTTTTTAAAATTTTGGTTTTCTCAGTTTTTTGTAGCAGGTTTGGGTTTTAAGCTTAGACTTTGTTTTTGGCATTCAGACCAGAGATGGCATTTAAAATGTTGTTCAGTTTTCACTTTTCCTTTGTGTTGACACTGAAAAGGAAGAATTATTTAGATCTGATTTATTATGAGAAGACTTTATTATCTAAGTGTGTGGCAAACAGTTTCTCCTTTCTAATTTTGTTTTGATGTTTTTTATTTTTACTTTTATGGGTATAGCCATGAAATCTTATCCTCCGGAGACCTTTGAGGACTTCAGTGGTAAGGTATCCTCATTCTGAAAATAGCAATCCTTGATAATGTAGGATGTCTTAGTGACTAAATTGATTGCTTAGGAATGTTAACTCTTCTAGATTGGGATTCAACTGAACATTGAATAAATTCACTATGCTGCATTTCTGAACCCATAATGAATCATCCATATGTCAACTTTAAGGAAATTTTGTATTTTTGAGCTGAGCATAAGGGCTTAAAGCCGAAATCATATTGGATTTCATTTTCATCATTTTAATACTTGGGTTTCTTTTTTCTTGTTGGGTTATTGCGTTGAAGATTGATTTCTGATCGAGTTTCTAGAAATCTCAAATATGATTGCTTTGGAATATCTTCTAGGTTAGAATTCAACTGAGCATTGAGCAACTTCACTATGCTGCATTTCTGTATCTTGGAGCTGAGAATGAGGGCTGTAAACCAAAACAATTTCATCATTTTTTTGTACATTTAGCGAATGGAATTTGTGGGTTTTCCCTGCAATACTGTATGTCATTTGGCTTGGGAGTAATCAGTTACGAGATTTGCAAATTAAGTCAGGAAACTGCTCTTTTCTTCGCTTTGCATTTTAAGATTTGAAGCTTTAGTGTGGAGAAGTGAAATCAAATGGTGTGTTAACTGAATTAAGTGCAGTTATTGGTTGAGGCAACCGACCTCTAGTCTAGATTGCCAAGGGAGCATTGAATAAATTCGCTATGCTGCAATTCTGTATCTGTAATGAATCACCCATATGTCAACTTTAAGGAATTTTGTGTCTTGGAGCTGAAAACAATAAATTTTAGTACCTTGAGTAAATAGAGTTTGTGGGTTTTCCCTGTATGACTGTATGTCATTTGGGGTGGGAGTAATCAGTAAGGAGATTTGCATAGCGATACAGGAAATTTGCCTTTTCTTCATTTTGCATCCCAACGCTTTTGGGAAACAAATTATGCTTGTAAAGCTTTAGTGTTGAGAAGTGAAATCTCATAGTCCGTTAACTGTGAATTAGATGCAGCTATTGGTTAGAGATTGCCAAAATGTTCCTATTCGATTTGGCATAACAAACTGTTCAGATAGAACTTATGGTGTAAAGTGTAAACAAATGTGCCACTCAATGCTCCCGGTCATTTGAGTTCGATTCCATCCATGTTGCCATCATTTTGTTCGAGATTTCTCAATTGTTCTGTACATTTCTTTTACTTGGTTTTGAATTTTTGTTGTTTGGGTGTGTCATATAAGCTCCATTCTCTAATAACTGGACTATGAAATGCAGATAACACTGCAAATGAGCTTGTGTCCGTACTCAACAGCAATCGAACTGGGCACAAAGCATCACTTCTTTCAGACAATCAAGGACTAGCCTGCATCGCTTTGCAATACATAAAAGCATATCAAGGCAAATGCGACGACGTAGATAATAAAAAACCTCTTGACTCAGACATTGCTGATACATTTGCTCCCAGCTGCGGCGTCCAAGCTTCAACCTTGACACCAATAACTGGGCGGCTAATAGGTTGTCAATCTAAGTACATCTCTGCACCTGAAGCGTTTTCTACTCTTCTGGTTCCTAGCAGCAAGGGACTGTATACAATAAAAACCATACTGAAGTTGGTGCAGCAGTTAAAGGTACCGATGGTGGGTCTCCGTATTTTTGGTGTGTACTTTTCAGTAATGGAAAATCGAATAGCAGTTTCGTTGTTGATGGAGGTGAGATCAAAGCGCAGGGACCTGGATGCTTCAGTGGAACAAGCGATGATTGCAGTAATGCTAATGGATCTTACCAGGTTCTTTGGTTACAGATAATTGGAAGTTTGATTGCTGTTGTTTATGCATTAGGTTTCTGAATCTTCTCTGCGCGCATTTTAGTTTAAAATCCGGCTGTCCTACTTCAGAAGTAGTTTAGATCGAATTCAGAGATGTGCTTAAACTGGTTTTCTGGAATTTGTTTTTGTATTTGTAGTGTTAAAGCAATATGAATGTTTCGAATTCACATTTTTTGCAATAAAGCTGTTAAGCATAGCTGACCGGAGGCACATTTTTTTGCACAGACCGAGCTGATACTAACAGTTTGTTTATCTTTTTCTAACTCAACTTATTACTTCTGACTCATTACTTCTGAATCTAACTTATTACATCTGACTCAAAAATTTATCCAAAACTTTGAATCTAGTCAGATATGTGTGTCAGGTATAAAATTGTACCCGAGTCAAATACTATCTAGCCAAATGTATGAACTGAGTCAGACATCAAAACCAAAAACAAAAACCGACTCGCGAACTGGAGTCAACCCCTGACTCGTCGCGAGTCAGATTTGTTTTTAATTTTGAGTCTTCTTTTTGAATATCATGAAATCTGATAACAAACATTAGAATGAACCAAATAAAAAAAGAAAGCCCTGAAGATAGAAACTGATCACTAAATTTAGCAACTCCAAAACAAATCTTGACACGAAGAAGAAAAAAAACAAATGAGTCATCCTCCAGGCACTAGCCTTGCAACAGAAAAGGAAAAAAAAAAGAACAGGAAACTTTCAAAGAGGAATCCAAGGAAAAACCCTCTTAGTCCGACGTCTTTTCCCTCTACCCAAATTTTCATTATTGTCACTTCCATTCTTTCCATCGTTCCATTTAAGTCGCTGGAGCTCTCTCTCTCTTCTCTTTTCAGCCTCAGCATTGCTTCTACAAATTGGAAGTACCGTTGGCATTGGCTTTAACACAAACGGCAGGTACAGCCCGCCTAAATCATATTCATATCTGTTACCCAAGCAGAGATCTTCAATGCTTCTGGTCTGGACATTGAATCCCCAAACCTGTTGCGACCAACCGAGCAAAACAACATTACGATCTACAGGACTAAAGCCTAAAACTCTGATTCCTGCAAATTCATGTTTCCGAGAAGGTTGTTCTATAGAGCTAGGGCCTAATATAATATTCTTGTGCAATATTTTCCAGTTGACCTCGTTGAGCACCCAAACACTCAGAGCCAGTTCCTTGCCTGTAGTTGTGATTCTACCGTAACAGAGCCAGCCTTCTGACTCCCCAAGAATACTTTGGAAGTCATCCCCATCATCATCTGGCAAATCAATCAAACTACATCGGTGGCCATCACTTCCGTTGTTGTTAATGAAATTGTAAACCAACATTCTATCCAACCCGTCAATCCAAAACAAAACACCATCAAGGATAACAGAAGCATATCCAGACCAGCTCCATATAACATCTTTATCACACAACACTTGAAAACTTTTCCATACACCCAAATCGGAAGAAAACATATCAACATTAAATTTCTTTGAAGGCACGTGAAATCTAGGGATACGTACAACCCAATAGCAACAACTTGTGAATGATGATGAGTACTCAGAGAATATACCATTAACATCAAGATTACTAGGTGGGGATCGAGGTGGTGAAGCAAGTGAAACCCATTTCTGAGTGAGTGGATTGCAAACATGATACCTGCCTTTCTGATGTTCTGAATGTTCGAAATAACAAAGTAGAAAACCATTACTAGAACCTAAGGCGTAAAGTTTAGCTCCTTGGGATGGTTTCTTATCTAT
Source organism: Papaver atlanticum (assembly GCA_023531105.1). Taxonomy (NCBI): domain Eukaryota; kingdom Viridiplantae; phylum Streptophyta; class Magnoliopsida; order Ranunculales; family Papaveraceae; genus Papaver; species Papaver atlanticum. The sequence continues at coordinate 1,508,439 of JAJJMB010006268.1, forward strand.
AAGAAACTTAAGCGAGAATAAATGTTCATTACTAGTCATAAACTCTGAATGCAATTCAGGATATGCAAATCTAAATTTCAAAGGGTTGCCAAGTAAACCTTGATAAGGAATTGAATGATATTGTATCCATGGAAGAGACTTATTATTGGTTCTGAACCATTTGATAATAAAAGTAGGGTCTGAGAAATTAGATAACCATACCTTTGAAAGACATTTCAACCTATAGATCGACTTCAGAGGAAGATAAGTAAAGATCTCGAGCAATATATCATCTGTTAGTAGTGATGAGCAAAGCATAGAAGTTGAAGAACAAGAAGAAGCCATAATTTCAGATCGTAAGAAAAGAGACCCTAGATCAGAAAAGTCCCCCAATTTCTTTGTTTCGACATGAGCTTCTTAATATTGACTAGCAAAGACGCACGTGAGATGCATCAACTCCCCAGCTTACTCAATAACTCTTGTCTTCTACAGTGATCAGATAGTTGATTGCCCTTCTTTGGAGATACCCACCAATTGACGAAGTCGAGCTTGCTAGACGATTTGTGGCATCAACGGAGATTCCCAGTTTGCTAAAATACTGAGAATCAAAAAGAAATTCAAGGCAACAAATAGGTTAAAAAAAAGTTATATATCATAATATGATATTGCTCGTAAAGATGAGAATAACAGCATTAGATTTGTCCATTCAAGTACTGTAATGCATCTTTTCTGTTTCCAAGTATTTAGATTTATAATTGACTATGAAGTTAGATGGAATTTGAGATAGTATGTATGAGCCATATTACCGTGTTTGAAACTAATTTTCCCTTACGCACTCAGATTAGAAGCTTGTCTTTTAAGAATACTCAATTTCAAAGTGCGTACTAAAGCATGTTTGAACAACAATCAATCTTGAACTTAACTTGTGGTACAATCATGCACTCGTTCTCAGTTTTCATTAGTACATACGCCATTTCTAAACTGCAGTTTACTAAGTACCCATATCACATAAACTGCCTATAACCTCCTGTCCTTAAGTGGACTCACTCAAGTAACAACAAAGGTGTCAAACAACAAAGTAGTCTCGCCTAAAAAATCAGTAACAAAGATCACTGTACTACTCCAATGAACCATATCAGAAGAGCCACAAAGAAATTAGCAATGCCTATCTAAGCAGTCTTATATCATCAACTCGACATTACTAAAACTAAATCAATTAACTTACAGCTAGATCATGGTATAAGTTTTAGCAAACTATCATTACAGGTCAGGTCCTAAACTTAAGCTTCTAAACACCTAGTTTACTACCCATATGAGAAAATCTTAACGCTTCGATGTAGTAAGCACAAACAAAATCCGCAATCCTCGCAGATACTATTAGAACCACACATTGAAAATGCAAGATGACAAAATATTAAAAGAATCCCTAACCTAATCACCATCATCAAGGACTGTCTTGAACTAAAGATCCATTCCGGTTAATCAAGAGCTTTGGAAACCTAACAAACAACAACATAAACCTTTCAGAATCTAAGAAAACCCGAATTTTGTTAAGCAAATTATTGGTAAATTCAAAATGGATACATGTTGAAGCACAATTGGTTTGCAGCATTTGCTAAAATGTTATGCATATAGATTTTTTCTGTAGAGCTCAGATGTGGTCTTGTGGTTGATGTTGAGTGGTGGTAGGGAGTTCATACAAACTAAAATTAAATAGTGTATTCTCTTAGGCATTTAAACAAACATCAATTGTTCACAAACTTAATATTTTGTCAAAACAACTAAAATGTATAGCATGCAGAGCATAATACAGAGAAGATCAAAATAGCTCAAAATTTTCTTGAGGAACCGAAAGAATTCATCATCGAATTTAATCACGGGAAATTAACCACTGAATCAGTTCATAAAACCAAATTTTTGATAGAAGTTGATTAGAAGGAATGAAGAGAAACAAATTTAAAGTTCATAAAAATTGAAACCAAGATTTGAATTGATTTGTTACTGATAATAGTTGGGATTGGGTTATTCGAGGGTGTCTGCGTTACTTGATTTTGGTGGAGAAAGATTTTTACATGATTTATAAAGGGGATACCACTATTAGCGGGGTTGATACCAATTCAATGATCCGGCGATCAAGATCTGTTAATATTTATTTGTCCTATATGGATTGGTATCACCCCCAAATAATACTGGTATCCCCTTTATAAATCGTAGAATTTTAGGGCAGAGAAAAACAAAGAGATGTGAATTAAAGGGAAAAAAAATAAGTAAAAGCATCCGTCAGCCAAAATTGGGTATAACGGAGTTCGACCTCTAAACCTTTGTGTATTCATTTGATAAATCAAAAATGTTCAACTCACCCAAATAAAAAATCGTGATTCACACCGTATGAGAGGGGTGGTGGGGCCCACTCCTACCCTTCCCCATCCTAATTCCTAGAACGCACAACTATGTCCATTCGATGCCCTATCGGGAGAAATCACGGTGTAGAATCTCGGTGAGTGTGGAATCGGTATCTTGTATTTCAATTTTTTTTTTGTTAGAGGTTAGATTTGTAATATCAAGTTTAGACTATTTTATCTTCTTGTGACCTAACTAGGGCTATCACTAGCCGTCCGAAGTCCGAAAATTCGACATCCTATAGGATTTAATCTGATATGTCGGAATTTGGAACCAGACTTCTTATCGGACTTTACCTCCTTATCGTAACATAATCGGATGAAGCCATATCTGGTTGGTTAAGTTCCGATATCCGATAAGCCTAGGATGTACTAGTAATTTCCAACCCCCAGATATAAGATGTCGTTGAGAATTAGCCTCTGTAACATTTTCAGGGAGAAAAAGAAAGAGATCGAGATAGAAAAAGAAAGAAATCGAGAGAGAGAGAGAGAGAGAGAGAGAGAAGATAGAGATTGATAGAGAGAGTTTGATCGGTAGTTAGAGAGTAGAGACATTGAATTGAAAGTGGTTGGTGATGCTGAGATAGTAGATTGGTCCGGTTGGAGCAGGTGCAGTGATAGGAGCTTGTTTCAGATGGCTGCCACATGAGCCTGTTGTTCAGTTTGTGTTGTTGTATAGGAGTTATAAGTTTGTTGCCAATTGATTTGATTGCTCATACAAATGGTGTTATGATGAGAAATCTGATTACATGGATAAAGGGTAAGGGTTGTGTGGTTCTTGATGGGAAAATGTTTCACATGAGGTGTAACAAGAACATACTTCATTTAATTGTATTATATGGCATGAATGTAGCTACTGGGTTTGTAGAAGCAATTAGAGAGTGTGTTAAATATGTTAAGTCTTCTTAAGATAGGAAAGAGAAGTTTGCAATAGCATTGTCACAATGTTGGTTACCGGGAAAGTATGTAAGTTTAGATGTGGACACAAGATGGAACTCCACTTTTCCGATGCTTAAGAATGCAATTGAATTGCAAAAGGGCTTTGAAAGACTGGCTGAGTCTGATGCTGATTTCAATTGTCTAACATGTGAAGAGGAGTGGGAACAAGGAATAGAAATTTGTAAGTGTTTAGAGGTTTTTAATGATATTTGAATTAAGTTTGTAGGGATTAAGTATCCAACTGCAAACCTGTATTACAATGGGGTGTATGACGTTAACAAATGCATCAAAAAATGGGAAGATGGTTCTTTTTTGTATATCAAAGAAATGGGGTTGAAGATGAGAGAAAAGTTTGATGTATATTGGAATGAATGTAATTTGGTTATGAGCATTGGGGTGATTTTAGATCCAAGGTATAAGGCAAGATGGGTAGAGTTTGTGTATAAGAAATTGTATGGATTGAATAGCTATAGAGAGGAGTATAAAAAATTCAAAACAGAATTTGTTAGAGCATAGCTCGGTTGAACTCACCAAGTGTTGGTATGTCAAGTTTGGTTGTCATATTTTAGTGACTCAAAACTCATCTAAAGTCGCTTGATTATATACTAGAGTCAACTTCGTTTAGGTTAGACTAGAAAGTCCAGGAATGTTGAGACATACAAGTATTACTACGAGACCTGAAGAATGTGAAGAAGAAGCGAACTACAACGACAACGTCATCCTTCCTCTTGAGGTTAGTAATATTGACTTGAACTGTTTCATTCCTAACGTATCTTTCAAGATGTGCTATATTGAAAACATAACTGTGAAGCTGTATATACTGTACATATTGTATGATACTCTAGTGATGTGATATGGTCATATTTGTATGATCATAGTATTAGGGAATTAGACTACGAAGTATAACGCTTAACTTTTGAACTTCGTAGATATGACATCGACATAATCTTGTATATACTGTTATGATTATGTGAATGGGTTATGGTGAAGATTTCATCATAGGAAACAATGTTTCACATTTGTTTAAAGGAAGTACATTCATGAACTTGTTTTATGAATCGAAAGGGAAATCGCTAGGCTTATTGGTACGGCTATTCATTGCAAATATTTGGATTACCGATATGTGTGAGATGGTAGAACCGATTGTAACTCTGTTATGTATCTCGGTATAACTAATCACAATGCCTGACTTATGATTTGGTATGACTAGTTTTTATTAATTAGTCTAACCGATCCTAAGTAATCACCATGAGATGGTATGATCGATATTTGTAATTGGTGTGACCGATCCTAGTAATTGGTGTGACCGATCACAGAGTGTTGTGTAACCGATCTTTGTAATTGGTGTAACCGATCCTGGTAACTGGTGTGACCGATCACAAGCAATACCATGAGTGTATGGTAACCGGTCATGGTAATTGATGTAACCGATCCTGGTAACTGATGTAACCGGTCCTGGTAACTTGTTTGACCGACCACAAGTATTTCCGTATTAAGGTATAACCGATCCTAGTGATTGGTAGAACCAATTGAACCCATGTATGTGACTTGATGTTTGATCAATCACATAGTAGTCTTGGAATACAGGTGAACCAATTCTAAACTTGTTTGGAAGTGTGGTATAACCGATTCCAAGAATGTAAATTCATGTAAATATGAATAAGGATTTACAGTGAAAATATGTCAACATACTTCGAACACGTACAGTAACTCTTATCATTTATTGTTCAAAGATATTCCTTAGTACTCAAGGAGATCATGTGCCGAAATAAATTGAGAATCTTTTAATTAAGGTTTTTGGTTTTATATGCTTTAATTACCAGCAATTAAATGCATATCTCTAGAGAATAAAAATTAGTAATGTGCATTTACTAATTGGAGATTTTCTATTGAGAGATTTCGGAAATTTGGGACAAGCATTTATTGGAATTAGGAAAACCAAATTTTTCTATTTATTGCATATCTTGAGAATATTTTCGATTTTGGAAATTCCTTGGTGTCGAAACATCCTTGGTCTATAAATACCTAAGTTTTCATTTCTAGCAAACTATCCTAAGAGCCAGGCAAACTTCATCTTTTTGTTGTTTCTGGTGGAGCAGTCTAATCGGAGAGGAAAGTATCCTAATTAGGTGAAATCTCTTACGATCGCTCGTTTAAATACTTCTGTGGGATCAAGAAGCTCTACGAGTACCGTTGGTGGGAAACTAGATAATTGCAGTGTTATTAGTTTTCGGTTGATTTGATTAACTAGCGGTTGTTGAAACTTTGATTGCACCTAGTTTGTTTATTCTAGAGAATCTTCTCTTTTGATATAAGATTCACTTAAACTAGATCGAAGTATCAACGAGATCTTTAGAATTGTTTGATAATCCATTGTTAACAAAACTCCGTTCTGTGTGTGATTGATCACAAGAGATTCAAGTGGTGTTGTGCAGGTGTTTATTGTAGATTAAAGAAGATTCGAAGACGAAGACGAAGACGAAGAAGATTTCTTACTAGTTCCCATATCTTTGGGTGTGCAAAAAGCTTGATCGGCTGGGATCCAACTAGAATCAGATTTATTCGATTGATTAGTTGCGTGAGATTGGCATCAATTTATAGTTTCTTGTTGGAAACTATATCGATTGATTGCAAATCTAAACTTGACTGCTTTGGTAGTTATTGGATAGATTGATCTAACCAGGCAAAGGAGTATATTATATTAAACGGAAAAACCTTTTCCCATGACTTGAGATATGTTTATCTTGAAAGAATCGAAAGAGTTGTTACCAAACAGATTTGTTGTTCCTCTACTGTTTGGAATACTATCCAAAGGAATTGTTCCAGTGCATGCACTTATCGAAGTCGGAAGCGCAGGGATACTGAGGAAACTAAGTGAAATAGGGGTAGTTGCTTGGTCTCAACTATACGAAGTTGGTGTAGATTTTGTATAACGGCTTAATTATGAGAGTATTCAATTCTGGACTAGGTCCCGGGGTTTTTCTGCATTTGCAGTTTCCTCGTTAACAAAATCTTGCTATGTCTTTTACTTTTCTCTTTCCGCATTTATAATTGTTTTATTATAATTATAATTATAATTAAAAGTAAAATACACAAACGTTAATTCCGATGTACTTGATAGTGATCCTATAGAGTTTGGTTAAGTCCGAACCTATTATCAAGTATCACACTTGGTTGTCGTATTGTCTCGATCTCGTATCCATAGACAATCACACAAAGTGTGAATATCGGTTTGTTGTATTGTCTCAACTTTGTCCATAGGAGATCAATTTCGGTAAGAGGACTTATAGGTGGATAAATAAAAGATTATGGTGTATTTGGGTACCCTCGTCTTTTCAGAATTGAACAATATTTTCAGTGCACATGAATCTGAAAACACCACTGCAGCTCCTGATTATTTTGCCAATTCTGTCTCTAGCTATGGTATGGATTTAGGCAACTCAAATACAACTGACATTGAATATGACGAGTTTATGACGCAAAACATTGAATTTGAGGTTCAGAAGTGAGTTGGAGAAGTACTTAAAAGAAACATTGCTAAATAAAGGCTCACCTAAAGATGAGTTTAATTTTGATATATTTCTCAGTTGGTGGAAGTTAAATTCCCCTAAGTACCCAACTCTTACAAAGATTGCAAGAGATGTGTTGGTTGTTCTAGTGACAGGTATGGCATCAGAATCCATGTTCAGTGATAGTGGTAGGGTTCTTACAACACATAGAAATTCATTAGCCGCAGATTGTGTCCAAGCATTGCTTTGTGTAAGTGATTGGTTGTCACACTTTTTTGATGCAGGTAACTTTTCTTTGCCTTTGCTTTATCTTCAATTCTTCGTGGTTTCAATTGTTCTTGTTGTGATTTCTGACTCTAATTTGTATGTTTTTGTACTATGCAGCTATGGAAATTACAGATTGAAGTTGATGCAACAATCATGCAAGCAGCCAAGTAGGAGCAGCCTGCCTTTGTCATTGTATTTCTTTTATTGTTTTTTGCATTTGTTGTGGGTTGTGGCTTTGTACTTTGTTTTCATGTGTGAGACTGAGAGACCGAGAGTAAAGTAATATTGATTTTAGAACTTGTTTAAATGTGTTTGAAGACATACACTGTTTTTCAGGTTTTTCATATTTTTGTCAGATATCAGAATTTATCAGAATAAAATCCGATATCTGATAGCTTAACCTATTGGAATAGGTTTGAATTTTTTGAATTATGTTAGATGTTATTGGATATCGTAAATCCGATAACAGTTAACCTATCGGAATCAGATTGATCAAAATCCGACGGAATTTTATCCGTTGAGAGCCCTAGACCTGACCAACCAACCAAAAAGGGCATTTTCTTTATTATAGTTTAAAACCGTAAATTTATGGGTCAGGTTTCAGTTTATCCAGAACCAAATCGAAACTGTGACTAATTTGTTGGTTCCGGTTATAAGTTTGCAGTTCCTTACCGGTTATGATTTTTTTCCCTGAAAAACCCTTTTGGCTCTTTAGTTCTTCAACTATCAACTTGTATGAACTACCACCAGCTTTCTTACAACTACCTTTTCAAATCATGTTCATCTCTGAAAACCTTAAAACTAATCCATGCCAGAATCCTAACAACTGGGTCATCAAAGAATCTAGTCTTAGTGATTAAATTGATCACATCAGCTATTACCGTTAGTCCAATGCTGTTTTGTGAAGCTGTATTACCGAAATCCGCTGAGACCACCACCAGCTGGTGAAAAACGATGTGCAGCATCACCAGAAAGTATTATTTCAGCAACTTCACCCATGGCCTTATACCAATGACATTTATGTCCAAATGCATTCTGCCAACTAATGCCAACTAAAATGGTGATCAACTCTCCCACATGCATCAGGATATGGGTACAGTATGAAATACTGGCATCTAGGTTGCTCACTGGAAAATTGCAGCTATCGTAAATGGAAAAACGCCAATGCAGCTTACCGTGTTTCGTGTCATACTTTTTATTTTTTTCCCCGGGTGGACCTCTGCTCATCATGATATTTCTTCCAGGTTGCTGTATCCAATACAGCACTCAGCATTCAAAACTTTTGAGCTGGTATGAAGGTTCCTGGTGCAGTTGGTATTGGCAGCAAACTCCGGTAAATAGCAGTTCTAACCTTCTAGTTCTGTACATGTTATACCCAATCTCATACCCTGCGAGTTCGCCTCTTAGTTACCTATGCTCTTACAACGAAAAATTAGTATTGAATTTGGTTTCACACTGCCCACTGGTTTACGAAAAGCAATCTTCACGATAGGGGGTGCACAACTTCCAGAATCGCTCTTGAGCGAAACAACCCACGTGGGTCATTGAGGCTTGGTAGATTAAGGCGAGTATTACCGAGGTAGAAACCCTTCAGTTCCATTTTCCTGCTGAAGATCTTGGATTTAGGTCCCAACTAAGCATTAGTTTTTGTTGATTCAATCCAGTACAGCTCTCTAGTGATTTCTTATGCTGCATGCTGTCAAAAAGAAAAAAAGGAAAACTACTAGCACTTGGTTCAACTATTTTCTAGACACCTGTTCTAACTCTTGCTTGACTGATATTAAGTACCTGGAAATAATGAACACAAGTGAAATAATTGTGCTCTGCAATCTTAATAGAAAACATTGCGAAGGGTGCATACCTGTGCACGCACTGTGCGGACATCGAAACCGTTTGGCTGAATGCTGATTCACCAGAGGAATAGCAGTTAAAAGCAAGCCACGTCCCATAATTAAGCCCAATTTGGGTCCATTTTTCCCCTGATTTACCGCCAAAATGAATTTTGAGTAACTATATATAGGTTAACAAGAGAAGAAGCAAACCCTAAAAAATCAGTTTCCCAAAACTTTCTCTAACTTTCCAATGGCAGATGTGAAACCAGTCATATCAGATTCAACACCAGTAGATATCAAAGAATACGCAGACAAATACGTTTACATCGTTGACGTTCCCGGGCTTCGTAACAGTGATATCAAAGTTCAAATCGAAGACACTAATGTTCTAACTATACGTGCAGATCGCAAAGCTAATGAAGCGTCTGGAGTAGTCAATTATATTCAAATGCAAAGAAAGATTAAGAATGTTAACTGTAAGTTCAGATTACCATTTGATGCTAATCCTCACAGAGTTTCAGCTTGTGTTTATTATGGTGTACTTTGTGCCACTATTATGAAATTTGTTCGTGTTGAAACGAACAAACCTCAAGTTGTTGATGTGATTTCTGATTTTCATGGGACGTTTAGTTAAAGAAAATTTTCTAGATAGATAGAATGGTGTTGGCGCAAAATGGGAAGCTAGGGTTTTGTTTTAGTTGTTTATTTTATTTATTCAGTTAAGTAGATTGTATGAACAATGACTTTTGATTATGGTTAATGGTTTTAAATTGTTCTTCGTCTAATTTATGATGAATTAAACTCCCTGCTTTCGAGAATTTTGGCACTAAAATCATTCTGCATGAATTTGGTTTTACCTCTCATATGCTCTCCCTGTGGCCTGGCCGGAAACACTGAATTTCAGTTTTGAAAAGTGGCCGAGTGCAAATGCAATCGAGGGTTGGTACAAAATGCAACTTTTAACAAGTGCAAGAAAAGCCTGGCATCCTAATCTTCAAAGAAGAGGAAATTTTACCACATGGAAAAGAGAAATCAACTGGTAGTAAAAAATACTAGGCAAAAACAGAATGTATCCGACTGAGGGAGTCAGCATCTCTCTTAAGGTATGTGCAGTGTGGCCTGCGGTTTTCTGAAAAAGGGAAGCAATGAGGCATTACCTCATACGTTGAGTGAAGGTGTTTTAGCCTTTGACATGGCATGACACCTGTCAAATGACGGACAATGGAGCCATTTTAGTTAGACCAGATGAACATATTGCTCAGCTACAAAGTTAGTCCGACACAACAGCTAGTTTCAACTCATTATTGATTTGGTGTTTAACTCTTTACTTTTCTGAAAAGTTCTAGCTATCTAATCCCATTGCTGAAATCTATATGATCACGAATAGATAGAAATTCTTGTGCTGTGTTGCGTGACATTCCCATTAAACCTCACAAGTTCACTTGATATTTGAAAATGAGCTCAAGTGAAATAATGGTGCTCTGCAATCTTAATAGAAAACACTGCAATTTCCTATATAAATATATCCACTTTCTTCATGATATATACAAAATAAAAGTTCAAACAGAAGAATTCGAGGATTAGTAGACATGCTCATAATCTTTACCTCCGTGCATAAATCAAATATAAGAGGCTGCATCTCCATAATGTCGGATGGTGATTTAGCCACTACGTCATTGCATTTGTATAGAATTATTTCTCGGCCAAGTCTTAAGCAAGCCTACATAAAAAGTTCTAATTGCCTCGCTCACATCAAATATACACAAGAAGAAAAGTATGCCTGGGATTGTAATTTGATTGATGATTGCTGGTAAATTAAAAAAATAATAAATTGTAGCTAAAACATGCTTTACTCCTAAAATTATTGTGCATGATAGAATCCCACCTTCATGGCTTACCCACAGTAAATTGAATTTCTAAGATTGCAGTTTCGCGCACCATAGTATTATATCCGTTCCATAAGGTAAGTTTCCTTCTCATGAGCTGTTGCTGAATTTCCCTGGCTCATTGTAATTCAGCTCCAGTTGCGCAACTTTATTGATACGAAAACCTCTAATCCTTATATCCTCAGGAACTGAGGTGTCTTTGTGATCAACTTGCTCCAAATCCCAACCTTGGTTATGCACAGGTCCTACAACTTTAACCTCTGCATCTTCAACTGCATTTACTATGAGAGTTCCACCAAACGATAGATCCTCCACAAACACGTTACAACCCTTAATGACCATAGTAGAGCTTTGTGAGATGGAACAGTTCCCACTCAATTTGTGTCGTACCTCAGCAAAAGTCATTGCCCATTTGGGCCACACTTCCACTTGTTGTCCATTGAAAGTTGCAGTTACTGGATCTGCCACTTTGACACCAGCCTTTTTGAGAATAAGGCTATTGGCTCGATAGATAAACATTTCACCAGAAGTTGCACTATGGTATGGGTTCCCTTTTGGCACCTTTGCAGCATATTCAGGGTTGTTTTTGACAGGTGCATAAGCCAACCATGCATCCATCACGGTGAATCCGACCCTCGCTGAAGGAGACAGTGATTTTGGATAATCTTGCGTCATACACTCCAATCGAGTCGAGGACTTAAATGAAGTCTTACTAGAATCCTTGTACTTAGGATTTACAAACTCCGGAATGACACCTTGCGTTCTGGTGAGCTCTTCAATATAAGGACCAAGGTTCAGAATCAACTGGTTAATATTTCCAGGAAAAGGAGAATAGCCTGTCTCCGAATTGACGTCTCCCTCAGGATGACCAGTTGCTCGAAGTAGAGGATCAATCTGATTGTATTCGACATTAATCACCATTGTTCTCCCATCAGCATGAGTGAGTTTGGTAATGCCCCCAATAGCTTCTTTTGCTTTGCGAGGCACAGCAAGAGAATTAACATGGTACTCCTTTGTGGAACTAACCCCAAGTGCTGACGGTATTGCCTTAAAGAGCAGGCCGTTAGTATCTTGGAAAAATAGAACCCATTTCAAACCTGCATTCTTCCATGTTTTCAGAAGGCCACTGGAATATAGAAGTGAATGAACATCCCCATGCCCATGAGGTTTTGTCTGAATTCGGTATCTGTTGACAGGATCCACTGCGAGCCTGGCATCATTATCATCTAAGCATGCCACCTTTTCCTGCTTAAGCAGCTTCACTTGATTCGGCTTCATTCCAAAATAAGCATTTGACTCTAAAAGATCCAATGTAGGCGCATTTGTGTCATCTGATGTCATAATAACCAAAGGAATCTGAGCTTCACACTGACCTTGTGCCAATCTACAGCTTGCGTCTTGCAGAGCTAGAATTGACTCAATGTAGTGCTGTAGGAAGCATGTCCCTGTTGTAGTCTCTGAGGGAAGAGCTAGCTTAATTCCATTGTAGCCAAGACGTTCCCCAAGCCCACCTGCAACAAGAACAAATGCAGCATTGCGTACTTCCTTGACACCAGCTTCTTCAAACTTTACAAAGTTGTCATCACCAAAGGTAGGAATTTCTCCCGAGGGAACAGAAGGAGTAAAGCCATGAAATGGATTCTTTCCTTGTTTTGAATCTGCGAGGAGCCTTCTGGCATTTTGGATGTAGGAAGCCAATCCACCAGGGTAGCTAGTGTCTAGCTTATTCACCTGATCAAAGAAACATCTCTTGTCTTGATCGTCATCGGAACCTGGTTGAGACCAATGATGAAACAGATGAGATTGTCCCATCTCCACCAACATTTTGCCCAGAGGATGTTAATATTCTTTTCAAGGTTAGGACAAGAAGAGAAGAAATCACCATTAATTCCCAATTCCGAGAGTTGCTTCTCAATTGATCCTGTCATTTTGGGAATTTGATCGGGAGATATTTTTTTGAGGGTTTGTGGATTCAATAACTCTAGATTCACCGGGGTTTAAATTCCGTGAATCACACCGGGAGAGACAATCACAGTGGGCCGGTGGATTTTTCGGGAAAACATCCCCGGTGTGTCTAGCACTTCTGTTGTGGATTTGAGATTTTTCTTTATTATTGACAGATTCAGGTTGCGTGGCATCCACAGGCGGGAATTCTGTTACCAAAATCTCCTGAAGGACGGGGTAGGCGTACAGCTTTGCTGTTTGATGAAATTCGGTGATACTATAAACCAAGGCAGCTTGGGTGAATTATGTGGTATTGATAATATTGATTGGTTAGGCAAAACCAGCCTGATTATTGCATTCTTGCAATTGCATTATGTTGCGTCACTCGGTAGCTTCGAATAGGTTTGTCTCGGTCATCAAGCATTCAGTTTGATGCTCATGACTTCATATCATTTCAAAGTTACGAGGTATTTCTAAGTTTTTACTCTTTTGTCAATCTCCCTCATAAATTGATTTTTATGAGGTGCAACGTAAAAGGTTTCACTAGTTTCTGTAAGTGGTTAAAGTTATTGTGATGACAAGCCATCTTACAGAAAATTGGAAATGGAAAGTTCAAATAACAAACTAAATGGTAAGTGCTTCAACACTGAAAACAGAAGCACCTTTGGAATTTGAGTCAAGCTTTGAACTCTGACCAATGACTTCATAGATATGAAGGTAAGGAAGAGATATATCTGTTCCCCAAACCATTTTTAACTTGGACATCTCTACCATCATGAGGTAAAAAGCTCCAAAACTTTCACAAAAATGCCCTGGAGCAGCAAAATCAAAATACACCTTCACAAAAATGCATCAACTAGTTTTTCTTAAAAAAAGGCCCAAGTTTTTGGATTATCCCCACCCCCACAGGAAGCACAGCCATGTTTTACTAATGTTCACCCCATGTGTTCTTGTTCTATATTTCTGGTGAGACTGCATTTAACAACCTATATCAGTATATAACAAAAACCTACTAAGTAGAAAAGTAAGTTGTTGAAAGAAGGAATTTGGTTGCGCATGTTCATATCTAATGAACTCTTCTGCACCAGTTTTCTCTTCTAATGAACTCTTCAACCTTTAACACGTCACTTGGATCATGATGCTGCAAGTTGGAGCAACTCCTGAATACCTTCACAAACCTGAGTGTGAAATCATATTATAGTTACTAACCATCAAACGAACTAACTAGAGTTTCAGATGATTACAATAAATTTGGAAGAAGATACACACAAACATAATATTACCATTTTAATTTGCACTTTTATGGATGCAATTAGGTGCGTGTATTCATCTATTTGCCTGTGGTACAACAAAGAATAAGAAAGTCAGTCAAGCCTTGGGTCTCATTACAGAAGATTGTAATATAATACCAGGAAGACGTCTAACAACATATTTGAAGCAACTAAAATTAAACAAAGTTACGAAATTATAGATTTCAAGCAACTAGAATGAAGTAAGATTATAACTAAGCTAAGAATGAAGTAAGATTTTAAGCAGCCTAAATGAACACAATACCAGACAAATCAGAAATATTACATATGACTAGGTTTTTCTAAATATATGACAAGGAGACCAGATTAACAAAAACCAAAAACATGCAATATAAAATTGCTTCGGCTGGCATATTGGTCAAGTAATGAAACTCATCAAAACTTTGTATCCCCATGTTTAGCTTGTATTCATGGAGATATCCACTAGGGTCTAGAAGTTACTTCTACACATCATTAGATTCTTAAAGCTGACTACGGGAATTTGAAATATCAGTCTCATTATTTTATTTTATTTTTGCTTCAGCACTGTGTCTCAGAATGCTAACTTAGCACCAAGGGAAATTTTGTGGTAGTGGTGTTTGTGTGTCATCAGGAGGGGAGAATCAATCCTCAGCTGTTTCTATCTACTTTCATGTGTTGGAATAATCCACACAACACCAAGCCAATAAAACTATATAATCACATAATAACAACAGAAGTACATACTTGGCTAATCTTGCTTCCTTCACTGATATGAACTCCAAGGCCTCAGACCAGGTGAACTCTACATGAAATCCAAGACCAACATCCACGAATATATGCCTAGTGTCCGGCCTGTTAATGCGCACAATACAAGATGAAAAATAAGCAAAAACTATTCGAGCAAATTCAGTAATACCACTTAAAAAGAAGCATCGACCATTAGTGGGAGATTGGCTCAAAAACTCCATGCGACACGATCACTGGCCCAAAATTAAGCATGAATCCAACATGAGACGAAAGTGCAGCATTGCATTCAACATTTAGAAGGTAACCTATGACCAGTATAAACTCATCTGGTCTTATGTTGAAGCTGTCAAATACACATACAGAAATGTTGAACTTACGTGCAACAATCTGCAACAATTTTTTCTAGCCAACTACAAACTGAACCCATTGGTCAACAAAGATTTAAAGGGAAGACATATATGAATGATGTTATATTTTGAAATGCTTCAGAATGGAAGAGATGCTATATATCTGAAGATAGGGGTTGAAATGGCCAAAACACAAAATGATCAACTTAACTTTTTCTTATCACACGATTTCTTATGTGAAAAGTAAATAACTGCAAGATGCTCAGAAAGAGGGTATATCAAAAACATACACATCAGCTTGCATGTACACCTCAGAACCAAGATTGACCAACGTACGCAGGCTCATAGCTGCATTTTTCTCCAACGTTTGTATACTCTTCCGTAAGTCTGAACTGGAATATGGAATCTGGAGTCAAGAATTAACAGAAAAGAAACTTGCATCCCCACTATTGAACTTTTGCACTGCTCTGCACTTTTTTTTTTTATAAAACCAAACAAATGCCCCAGACAGCTTGAAAGACAATAGACTGTACAGCACTAAAGTCCTCCCAAAAGACCCAAGAAGATCATATAATGATCCATCAGTCTCTGCCTCTTCACCAAGTCAGATTAGATAGCATACGTAGGAAGACCCTACAAACTCAAACGGCTACTCTTAGAGTATGACTACTTACATTAGGAGGATGAATAATGAAATAAACATGAGTAAGAGAAAAGGAAAACAGAGATGAATATAGGGAAGGTCATGACTTCCTTTATGTTAAGAGGACAAGCAAACTATACAATCTTTGTGAGTACATTACAAGAGAAAAATTGAATGGATAATTCAGAAGGATACAAAACCTTCTGTGATTCGAAGACTTTGTCCCTGCAATAAGTAACACACGTTTAGCTGCTACTGCCACAAATCACTTGACACACAGTTTATTAGTATATACAGTGTACCAGATCTTACTTAAGATCCCCCCAAAAAAGATACAAATATATATGTGATAATATAAGTGATAATGGCTGTACCGTTCAGCAATAGCTCGCACAAGATCTGGCTTCAAGCGACGATCAACAAAATCCTCATATCTTTGAACTTTTAGCTGTCGAACACTATCCATAATACTCCTGCAATCTACAATAAGTAAGAAACAAAACTAAAACCCCAATCACTTGTGAAATAGTAACTAACAACTAAACAAGCATAGAGTGTAGGTATATCCATATGAGCCTCCCACATATCCTCACGCTGATACATCAATCTTGTTATCTTTTGGGCTCTCTGAATGATGCACACAATGTTGCAAAAACTTGAGATGATTAAACGTGGTTTTAATTCAAAGCGATTAGGATTTCCTGGTGGATTTAAGAGATTTACCATTTTCTTTTTTTTCTTTTTTTTTGGTCACTACAATCAGAGACAACCAACGCGTTGCTCCACCATCAAACTTAGATGGAAGAGTTTCGGTCAAAATACATAATTCTACAAACACTTAATTCATCACTGCATACATAATTCTACATACACTTAATCACTGGATACATCATTAATTGGTAGCATATATAGTGTCATCCATCCTCAATTATTTCCACTTACTGTTACCGGATTCAATTGCTTGTATATTCCACCAATATCACTGTTGATTTATGTAATGGCTTCTAGTCCAGTTTTTGATCGAACGTACATTGTAGGTTTAACCAAGTTTGTCGTAGTCTTTCTTACAGATGCAGAAAACTGAGAGTAGCCTAGTTGACAGACAATTAAGGGGGAAATTGAGAGTAACTTAATGCATAAACAACCTGACCAAAAAAACTGAGAGTTACAGAAGAGTTTGGTTTTCAGTTTCTACAGCAAGAGGTCTTCTACGTCTCAGTCATTTTGTGCAAGGAGGACTGAAAACACGTGAAAGTGACAAACTTTTCTAAATACATAGATTTTCATTTTCAACCCCTAAATAAACTTTTCTAGGGCATCAATTTTCAATTTCAATCCCTACATACATAGAAATTGACTTAATTTCTGAGAGTTTTATCATTCAGATATAAAACGTGTTGGGTCGATCAGTTTTTAGGGCTCCAACATCAAAGGAGAAAACTAAAACGGGATAATTTTTTTCTAGGGTTAAGGAAATAGAAATCACAAACTTAAAAAAATCACAAAGTTAAAAAACAAACAGAATCTCAATTAAATTAAATCATACCTTGAGATACCGATTAGAGATGATTTTAAATGTGTTAATAGAGTCGAACAATGCAGGAAGGAGGAAGGATGAAGTAGGTGGGAAGAGAAGAGAAAGAGAAACAATATTAGTAATATAAAAATCTCTAAAATTAAATATAAAATTGAGGTGAGCGGGACTCGAAACACCCACGTTAATCCTCTTTCTTTTACGAAGTTAGCCTAGTTGCCTTGCTATTATTACCAAGGCACATGCCAAATATTAGGAAACACGGAGGGATTATTTAGTCAACCGGATATATTAATAGTCAAGCCTTCTATGACTTTCTTTGACTAACAACTTGTATTTTCCTTCTGCTTTATATATACAGTAAAACTCTTTAAATTAATTATAAAAATTGATCACTTTACCACCTCCTCTCTCTCCTGTGAATCGGCTGGTTTTTGAAGTTTGACTCAGTACTTCTTTATGGTGATTATCATCAATTAATCAGGTTTCATCCATCTTTATATGTTTTCTTTCTTAAATCTCTCATATTTTCCTATCTATCATGCCATTTGTTGATCTTAATCATTAATTTTTTCTATTTGAAAATACTTCTGTTTTCTTGAGTTTATCATGAGTACTAATTTATTTGTTTCTCCATAATGTGTTTACGGTTTGCTTATGCTCTAATGGCTTTTGCCTATATATATGTTGCGATTATAGCTTTTGCTGAGTTTTCTATTAATCTTTTGCTTACAGGAAGTGTCTGTGATGTTATCCATGGTTTCAAAGATGTTATGTGGAAGAAGATTTGGAACTGTTTCAACTCAGTGGTCCGATTCTTGACTTTGTCCCGCTCTCAAAATAGTTTCATGAAATTCAAATTTAAAACAATCAGTTATTTAAGGAAAGTTTGTTATTTTTGGTTCCTTGCATGGTCAATCGCCAGATTCTATAGTTACCATGTACATTCTGTTTCCTTAATTTCAATCAAAATATATCTTATCATTCATATCAATTATTTTTCCAAAACCCTACTTTTTATACCCTAGCAGCTAATCATAAACATCAAAACATCCTTAGACAAAGATACACAGGAAACAATATCAATATGGAAGAAGACAACTCAAAGAATGTTGGTGATCTGGTTAACAAATTTAAGCAAGCCATGCTTGATCTATGAGATACAAATGAAGTTGAGGTTCTGCAAAAAGATTATGATAAGGGAGATATAGAAGAAGGAAACTGGGAAGCTAGTGCAATTGGAAAGATAATTATTGAAGGAAGGATGAACTTTGATACTATTGAAAGATTCATCAAGTTTACCTGGCCTTTCATTGTTCCTGAAGAGCTGAAAATAATTGAGATTGAACCAAATACTTTTATTTTCAAGTTTAGTAACTGGGATCTCTTGAACAAAGTTATAGATCACAAACCTTGGAGTGTTAACAAAAAGCTTTTGGTGGTTCATGATTACATCCCAGACATGATTTATACTGAAAAACACTGGGGTTTCAACAATTTTGGATTCAGTTAAAATTCCTTCTTCCTGAACATATGAACATTGCAGTAGTCACAAAGATAGGTGAAGTCATGGGAGAAGTTTGTGGAATTGAACCAAAAGATGCCATGCCAATTGGTATTGATCCTGTTAAAGTTTCTGTCAATGTTGATCTTTTAATGCCATTAAGAAGAGGAGTCAAATGCATCACTAATGCTGGAGTTTCAAAGTGGCATTTTTTATTTATTTTTTATGAAAGACAACCAAATAGTATTTTCACTGATTGTTATGTTATTAAACATTATAAGGTTGCATGTAAAGATGAAGCTAATTATCTAGCCAAAGCTCATTATAAACCTTACTTTTTTGGAAATCCTAACAATCTTAGAAAAAATATCTCCAAGAGGAATATCAGTGATGCTCCTGTTTCTAAAAAGAGTCAAAACAAATTTGTTAAAGCTGCTGTTTTTGTGCCACCAGAAGATGGAGAGGTAATTAACATGAGGTTCCTCTTAAAGAAGAATACTACTAGTGAGACTGATGATATTAGGCTTGGAAAAAGAACTAGAATGTCTGAAGATGAAGGTGCAATTCACTCTAATGCTGAATCCTGTTCTCAACATAACATCTTGGAAAGCAACACAGACCTTTAGAATATTCACATGGTCACAACAGAAGTATAGCAAATTGAAAATACAGACAAGGGGACTCAGGTATACATTATTACTCAGATTAAAAGTTTTTTCTCTGATTTAAATTACCTTACCTTTCATACTTTATCTATTTCTCAAAAAAAAAAAAATCATTTGCTTTTGTTTATACTTTCATAGCTTCTTTTTTCTGCATCTTATTTTCTTTGTTTAATTTTCAGACATTACATTTTCTTAGTATACTTAGATATACTCAAACATTTATATAGTGTGTTAGGAGGTAACAAGTCTAGTAAACTTATTCTTTTTTCAAAGAACCCGTTTCTCATTTTTTTTGATTTATTGTAGTCATATTCATATCATGAAGATAATTTCCTGGAATGTTCAAGGTTTCAAAAACATAAATACTAGAGACCATCTAAGAGATCTAATTAGAGCCCAAAACCCTGACATGATATTCTTATGTGAAACTAAACTTGAGGAAGCTAAACTTAGACCTTTACTAAATTCCTTTAACTTTCCAAATATTAAGATTCTTGATCCAGTAGGTCTTTCAGGTGGTTTAGTTCTCATGTGGAAAAATGGCTTTAGCTGTGAAATTCTTAGTAATGAAGATAACATGATTCATGCTCTTATTCAAGATGATCCAAGCCTTCCAGAATGGCTTCTTTCTTGTATGTATGATTATTGTAATTCAGAGAAAAAGAAAAAGCAATAGAACTTTATTGAGGAAGTTGGAAATAATATTATGCAGCGTTGGATTCTTCTGGGTGATTTGAATGTTCATCTCCTTAGTTCTAATTCTTCTTATTCTTCAAGTGATGGTTGGGCTTTATATTTCATTCAGCTGGTTTAGAAGACATTGGTTTTATTGGTAAAGAGCATACTTGGACAAGTAACAACTTGGGCACATGAAAAAAAAGACATAGAATTGATATGGCTTTGGGCAATGGAGAAAGGAACACTAACTTTCCTGACTCTAAATTACTTCATCTTGTGCAAGCTGGTAGTGATCATTGCCCCATCATGATGGCTACAGACTATAATCAACCAAAGCTTTGGTAAACTTTTAAGTTCTTTCTCACTTGGTTACATGACAAAACATGTGCTGTAGAGATTGCTAAGGCTTGGGAAAAGGAGGTTCAGGGGTCAGCTGGATTTAAACTTTTCAAGAAATTACAATTTACTAGAATTGCTCTATCAAGATGGAATAAGACACACTTTGGTGATATAAACCAAAGAGTAGATATGCTCCAAAATCAGTTGTCTGATATCCAATAGTTGCCTCATTCATCAGATAATACCTCCAAGGCTTTTGAGATAAATGAAGAGATCAAAAAATGGCATCGAATTCAATATGATTTTCATAAGCAAAAATCTAGAGGCGATTTCTTGACATAAATGGATAACAATACCAAGTACTTCCATACTTTAACTAAGAGAAAAAGGGCAAGAAAGAACATTAATTCCTTGAAAGATTCTGAAGGAAATTGGTTGCATTCCAGAGAATATTTTCTAATCTCCTTACCAATCATTTTAAAGAAATAAGTACTTCATCTTCACCAGTTATACAAGAGCAGTATTACAATCTTTAGCCATCTTTAATCATTGAAGATGATAATAGACTTCTTCTTGTTCCTCCATCTGATGATGAAATTTTAAGCACACTAAAAAGTATGGAAAACTGGTCTGCTCCTGGCCCAGAAGGCTTTCAAACAGGTTTCTTCAAATCTCAATGGAACACAATAGGTCATGAGGTATGTGAAATGGTTAGGAAATTCTTTTCTACTGGTTTTATGCTTAAGTCTCTAAACAAGACTTATATATCTTTAATTCCCAAAATTAAGAAACCTACCACTCATTCTGAATTCGGACCAATTGTATTGTGCAATACTTCTTATAAAATTATCTCAAAAATTACGGTCAGAAGAATGAAGCCTTTGATTTCAAAAATAATATCTCTGTGTCCAGCTGCCTATGTTTCTGGTAGGCTTATAAATGACAATACAATCATTGCACATGAATTAATTCATTCAATGGGAAAAAAAGAAGGAGAAAGTGGATGGATGGCTCTTAAAGTTGATATGAGTAAAGCCTTTGATAGGCTAGAATGGAGTTTTATTCTTAAAGTTTTGGAAGGATTTGGATTTTCAAAAGACTGGATTTATCTTATTCATCAGTGTATAAGCAATACTTCTTTATCAGTTATACTTAATGGATCTCCATGTGAAGATTTCAAGCCAACCAGAGGTATCATACAAGGGGATCCTTTATCTCCATATCTTTTTATTCTTGCCATGGAATGGTTCTCAAGAACACTCACTGCTGCTCATCATTCAAAGGAAGTTAAAGGTATCAAAGCTGCTAGAAGTGCACCTCCCATTAATCATCTCTTATTTGCAGATGATTGTCTTATATTTACACAAGAAAATTTAACCAGTGTTAATAATCTCAAGCAAATTCTGCATGATTTTAGTTCACAATCTGGTCAGGTCATTAATTTTGACAAATCTTCCATTTTGTTCAGTAACAATATGGATCCTGCTAGATGTGACATTATTAAGAACATCCTTGATGTTAAATATATGGATAAAAAAGAAAAATACTTAGGTTCACCTTTGCTAATTGGTAAATCTAAGGTTCAATCTTTTGAAGAGGTCAATACTGCTTTTGAAAGAAGATTATCAACTTGGAAAGGCATTAATCTATGTCAG
The DNA here is from genome assembly GCA_023531105.1 of Papaver atlanticum. Lineage (NCBI taxonomy): Eukaryota > Viridiplantae > Streptophyta > Magnoliopsida > Ranunculales > Papaveraceae > Papaver > Papaver atlanticum. Next base: position 1,530,577 of record JAJJMB010006268.1, read on the forward strand.
GCTGGAAGGACAACTATGGTCAAAGCTATTCTTAACTCAGTGCCAATGTATCAGATGAGCACTTTCAAAATTCCAGAAACTCTGATCAAAAAGCTGGATACTCAACAGAGAAAGTTTTGGTGGGGGCACAAGAATAATAAAGGTACAAAGTTTATTTCCTAGAAAAATCTTTGCATACCCAAAGAATTAGGAGGATTAGATTTTAGAGATCTGGAATTGTTGAATCATGCTCTTATAACTAAACTTGCTTAAAGAATATGTACCCAGAATGATTAGTTAGTTTCTCAAGTTCTCAAAGCCAAGTACTTCAGACAAGAAGAATTTCTGCACATCAATACTAAGAAACATAATACTTCTTGGGTCTGGAGAAGCATTGAAGTTGGTTTACACATACTTTAGGAAAATTATTGCTTGGAGATCAACAATAAGGAGAATACCAGAATTTGGTTGGACAATTGGATAATTGGTCTGGACATTAAACCTACTCCCAGAGATCCCTCTCATCTTTCTTATATCTTAGTTAGTGAGTTAATGTTGCCAGACTCTGCAGCTTGGAACATTCCTTTATTGACTACTCTTTTTTCACCTGAAGTTGCTGACAGAGTAAAATACATGGTGATTACTCCTAATAAAGAAGATGTAGTTAAATGGAAACACACTTTTTTTACTCGGTCAATAAAATTAAATAAAAATAAAAAAACTGTACAGGGCCTAGGCCAGACTAGAAGTTATCCGTGAGGCCACCCACTAATCTAGCCTAAGTGAAACGATAATAAACCTCGCCAGGCCATTCTACAGATAAAATAAAACCTGGCCTACCCTTATAAAACTCGAAAATATCTTCGGCCAGCAAACATGCTTGCTTGGCCAAAGCATTATCTGAAAAATTAGCTTCTCTATAGTGAATATAACGAATATTATTGTTAAAATTCTTCGCAAGTCTCCACTTCTGCATTAGCTGCCAAGGAAACTCACCCTTTTGAAAAGCTTGAATGCAACTCATCGAATCTGATTGTACATAAATATTTTTCACGTTCCACCTCTTGGCTAGCATCACACCATAAATTACAGCACACACTTCCGCATAATAATTGGTTTGCCAACCAAGGCCAACACAAAGAACTCCGAGCACTACTGCATTGGCATCACGAAAAGTAACACCAGCACCGGCCTGACCTGGATTTCCCAGTGAAGTGTCATCACAGCAAATCATGATTTCATCTTGGTTAGAAGGAGACCAACTAACCTCAATTGGAGTATAAATTTTGCACGATCTATGTTGCACCTTAAAGTAATTCAATATGCGTAACTCCTCCACATTGTTATACATATTGCCCTTCATTCTGATTGAGTTATCGCATATTACCTGATAAACTATGCCCTTAAATCCAAGCCATTGCACCGCCATATCTTCAAAATAAACTTTATTGCGCAACTTCCATAATTTCGTGACAATTGCAAGATTAGCAACCAGCCACAGATCTTTTATCATCCTGCTGCGACCTTTTGCAGCCTTATATGAGGCCACCAAATCTTTATTAGGTTGCAGACTAAAAATATTAGCCGCCCAAGCCCAAATTCTCCTAGCAAATCTGCAATACCAAGTGATATGGCTAATAGTCTCACAATTTTTCCTACACAGACGACACATAGTAGGCATGCCCCTACCAGTCTTCTTAATAATATTATCTTCACTTGCGCAACATTTCTTTGCCCAAATCTTCCAATATTGTACACTCAAAGTCGGATGCACAATTGGCCTAGAAAACAAAGCGGCACTAGGCTGAACTTCAGAAGGCGTTATAATAGCATCCTTTGCAGACTTAACTGAGAAAATACCTTTACTATCTAAATGGAAACACACAAGAGATGGTGTCTGTACAGTCAAAAGTGCTTACAACAGGTTGGTAGAAAATAGAGTCAATAATCAAGCAGCTGTTAAAACCATTCCTAAAAAGATTTGGAAGGATCTATGGAGAGTGAAACTTCCTCACAGAATCAAGCTCTTCATCTGGAAGTGTTTGAAATATATTGTTCCAACTAAATTAAGATTGTATCAGTACAATAGAGATAGAGATACTACATGCAACATTTGCAATAAGGAAGAGGAATCTCTTTATCACCTTCTCAATTCATGTACTCATGCTAGAGCAGTATGGAGGTTAGTAAACATTGATATTGATCATGTTAGAGCACTGCTCGGTCGAACTCGCAAGCGTTGCTATCTCAAGCTTGTTTGTCCAGTTTAGTTGCCAAAACTATAAGTCTTGATTTCTAGTCTACTTATAGCTAAGTCTCGGACTAGGATAGTAAGTGTAGTTGAGCTCTAGACTCCACGGCGTTCATCATGCAAAGACGAAGAACTAGTCAAGGAACTTGTGGAACTTCATCGACAAAAAGGTATGTGGATACTTGAACTTATCTATCACTCAAAAGTCTATCTATTCTATCTCCTATCTTGAGACAAAAGTCGTATTGCTATATAGACTTCGATTATACACATTTGCTATTTCGAGCCGAGTTTATCTCGCTTATCTATTTCTCGAAATATGTGTTGGTAAGCTTTCTCTTTGGCCAAGTTCATCTTTACTCGTGACGAAAGTCATGTTGATTATTTCAATAACTTGAAAATCGCTTTGATGAAAAATAGTTTGTGAATAACAACTATATAACATCCTCTAAGAAAGTTTCAATGATTGAAATGAGAGTTTAGAACATGTAACCATCTTTGGATATAAACATGATGTGTTCTCACATTTGTGTAAAAGTCCAAAATCGGGAACCCAAAGTATGCATACTCGTACGCGTACTGACGGTTTTTGGAAATCCGGGTGTTGATGGTGGTTTTCGGTTCAGGGCTAAAATATTGAAACCCTGTATTTAATACGCTGTCATCCTGCAAAGGAACAAAAGCCATTTGAAAGTGATGAGTGCATAAACCTCTTCACTTACATATGTATTGAGCAATTCAACATATTTACAAAATTTATCCAGAATGGTGCATGAAGCAACAATCCCAGATATTCTGTAAATTTTAATCTATTGCATTATTCACTAATGCATAACTTGCCTGGTATTTTCCTATGCTATGTTCCCAGACGAACTCTCAATATTGGCATGACATGACGGTTAATGTTCACTCGCAGCGGAGTAGCATGAATCTCCTGAAATGTCAGTATTAAGACCTGCATGAAAACACTCACGTAGGCTACACCACTCTCTGATAAAGAAATCAGCGTGTTTACACACTTTTTAAAAGTTAGCGCAATCGAACGCGTTTAAATTCCTTAAGGAAAATCTCGACTATCCATATCAGTCTTAAAAAATGATCACGTCCATACGATTTGGCCACACACTTCAACAGGCCTAGCCTACTCCTAGCGGAACTAAGTGATCATCATGATGACCACCGGCAGGCCCACTAACATCCCGACCGATCGGATTCCATCTAGCACACCCGCAACGCCTTTGGTTGATCGACCTACACATAACAATCCAAGAGTGCGTCAAACCGTTTACCCAAAGTAGGGCGATCGCGCGCTCTTTAAACCCTAAATTAAGTCAGCGGCGTTATGCAACTGCCGCAAATTGATCGTTTCTGTCCATCTTCGCCAGCTTGGTTGAACAACTTATATCGGATTCTAGATGGACAACAGTGTGGCACTATGATCATCGGCCACCCCTCTTCCATGAGGAGCGATCGGCCAAGCCACGGCTTGCTCATGTGGCCTACGAACGATCACCCAAAAGAGGATGGCCGCGCTGTTTGCATAATCCAACGGCAGTACACAACTTCCGCAAATCATCTCGTCCATCCAACTTCGCTAGCCTAGTCGGATGGTTTAGATTTATTTTTAGGAGGCCAACAGGGTAATGCTGTGATTATCGGCCACCCCTCCTCCACAGGGAGCGATCGACCAAGTGGTAGCTCACCCATAGAGTTCTCAAACGATCGCCCAAAGGTGGACGGTCACGCTACTTTTTTTAGGACATTCAACTCGCAACTAATTTGAACGAGCTCTAAAATAACGATGTTTCCTGCACATCGATTATTTTCAGCTGCTTGTTTAAAAGCGATGCGTTATATACATCGATTATAAGCGATGTTTTATAAATATTGATTTCATGAATAATTTATTATTTGACCTAAAAGCACTATGTGTTGCTTTTAGCGGCGAGTCGCACGACTTGACCCACTTACTCGAGACATCAAACATGTCACAAACTGGGGGATGCCAACTTCGCTAGCCGAATCGACCAGCCAAGATCTGATTTCAAGCAACTGGCAAGGGGCGGTCATGTTCACGGGCGGATCAACAATAGCCCCGACCAATCGCATTGCTTCAAATACGCCAGCAATGCCACAAACCGATCAGCCAAAGCGCGCTAGTCACGCGGATTTAAAAACCTTTGAATTGAATCAACGGTAGTATGCAACTGCCGCAAATCATCTCAGCCATCCAACTTGGCTAGCCAAATTGACTGGCTTAGATTTAATTTCGGGCGACTAATAAGGCATTGTCGTGCTCACCGGCCGCCACTCTTCCATGAGAGCCGATCGACCTCGGCTTTCCCAAGCGACCCCTGGCAGCTGCTCGAAGATGGCTGGCCGCGCTCCTTTTAAAACATTAGGTTCCGCGACCAACTAAGACGGGCTCTATACAACGATGCTTCATGAGCATCTATTATTTCGAGCTGCTTGCTTAAAAGCGATGCTTTACATGCATCAATTACAAGCGATATTCAATAAATATTGATTTCATGAATAACCTATTTATTCAACTAAGAGCACTGCATGCTATTTCTTGCGGTAAGTCTCACAACTCGACTTGTCACATATAACTTCCCGCCGCCTAGCTTGCGCGTGATTGGTCAGAATAATTAGGTCTCGCAGGCAAGACCCACTCAGCAGCATACTGCATATTTTTTTACAAAATACTCGAGACATCAAACATGTCACAAACTGGGGGATGTTCATCAGGGTATTGGTCTGGCGGTTTACAAAGTGCGGCGTGCAACGCGCCCATTATGAGAACATGTTAGGAAAGAACGGACGGTTAACAACAATGAGAGTAGTGGGTGAAAGTGTGACCAGTTTTTCCTCGTAATGGAAACGTGGTGATCACCACTTTTACATAACCCCATTTCTCCACTGCTTAATCACCTCCACTTCCTAAGAGATCAGGGGGTGCTCGAACATGACTTGTATAAATAGGATTTCAACCTATTTCGACAAAAACACAAGTGTTGTCAACACAAGTACCCAGAAACCATATTCTGATACAAGTCATAAAACAACCACACCTTCATAATTCAACATTCTGATCTCAAACACCTTCTTCACTTCCCTCCCTAAGATCAACCCTTCTCCTTCACTTTGTGACCGAATTGAATATGGAACGACCATTTCTTGGTTTAGGCTAGAGTCTTACAGATTGATCTCTCGAATCTAAAAGTACTCCCATGCAGTATACTTGTTTAGGGTTTGAATTCGTTTCTCATCAACACACCCAAATTTACCAAAAACAGCAGAATCAGTTTTACCCCCAAACACCGGGTAAGTATGCGTACCCGTACGCATACTGGCGGAAAGTTCACGTCCG
>JAJJMB010006268.1:1536189-1563492 GCA_023531105.1 Papaver atlanticum
AAACCCTGATTTGGAGACTATATAAAGGAGAACTCGATCAACTGGGATACCTAATCCCCACACCTCCTGTGTGATACTAGTTGTATAAGCTAGAGTCGATTCTCCTTTAACCTTAGGTTTCTCTCGAGACCCTGTAGGTTAACGACTTAAAGAATTCATTGGGATTTTGAAGCTAGACCCAACTATTTTCTATGTAGTTGCGTGATCTGATCTTGTTATTTCTATCGTTATTGAGTACAATCGTAAGATTGGCTTGAGATTTATATCTCCGATAGGCAAGATAGAAAAGTAGTCACAAACACCTTCATCTCATCGTTTGTGATTCCATAATATCTTGTTTTGCTAGTCGATTAAGATTATTGTGAGGTGATTATTAATTCTAGGCTGTTCTTCGGGAATATAAGTCTGGGTTATCGATTTTTTCATGTTTACCTTGATTTATCAAAAGACGGAACAAAACTCATAGGTATTTCTGTGGGAGACAGATTTATCTATTCCTGTAGACTTTTCTGTGTGAGACAAATTTGTTTATTAAAGTCTTCGACTTTGGGTCATAACAACTTTTAGTTGTGGGTGAGATCATCTAAGGGAATCAAGTGCGTAGTATCCTGCTGGGATCAGAGACGTAAGGAGCGCAACTGTACCTTGAATCAGTGTGAGATTGATTGGGGTTCAACTACAGTCCATACCGAAGTTAGTTTGTAGTAGGCTAGTGTCTGTAGCGGATTAATATAGTGTGGTGTTCAAATCTGGACTAGGTCCCGAGGTTTTTGTGCATTTGCGGTTTCCTCGTTAACAAAACTTCTGGTGTCTGTGTTATTTCTTTTCCGCATTATATTTTATATAATTGAAATATCACAGGTTGTGCATTGAATCGATCAATTGGTAAATCCAACATTTGGTTGTTGATTGAAATTGATTGATCCTTGAACATTTTTCTTTGGTACCGTTCAAGTTATCTCTCTTATATTCAATCGGGCTCGCAAATTATTATTTGTTTGATTGCGGATTGAATTAAGAGATTGAGATATAACTCTTTGATATACTTTTTATAAGATTGAGTCTAACTTTCTAGTTGATTCTCTTGTAAGTATATTGGAGTTAGTCCATACATATTGCTAAGCGAAATATTGGGTGAGGTTGCTAGACCCCCGCCTTTTCAGATCAGATTAAGGATAATTGTCCTTCTGTTCAAGAATGGATTCTCTGTTTGTTCAACAATAGTAATAATATTGGAGCTGAAGACTGGATAAAGTGGAGAAATACCTTAATGGTTGGTTGTTGGGTAATATGGAAGGAGAGATGTGAACATGTTTTCCAGGACAAATCTCTAAACCCTATCTCTACTGTGTCTTGAATCAATCATCACTTGAATATTTTTCATCTAGCTACACATCCTGTTACAAAAGATGATACTGTTTCTAATACTGTTATGCAGGATACTAGTTTCAATTACACATTGTATACTGATGCTTCTTTCAACCATTTAACTAATGAATCTGGCACTGGTATGGTGCTTTTTTATAATGCAGGAGGCTGTGAAAGAGTGAAGGGCACATATGCAACTGGAGTGATGGATGCCGAAGCATGAGAAAGTATGGCTATTCTGGAAGCTTTAAAATGGATCAAAAGTCAGAAGTGGGACAACTTTCACCTGATTGCAGATGCTGAAGTAGTGGTTAATTCTATCACCACTGATAATATGTATTTCAGATGGGAAAATAATAAGATCTTGCAAGAGATCAAACACATTTTATCTGTTTTTAGTTCTTGGAAAATCTCTCATGTTAGAAGAGATGGTAATAGTTTGGCAGATAGCATTTCAAAGAAGGTGAGAATAGATAAACTCATAGTAGAAGAGTATAAGGATTTCTCTCCTTGGATTGAGTCTGTTTTATCAAGGCACATTGTACCAGAACCTCATTGAGATTAATAAAATTTTATTCTTAAAAATAAAATAAAATTTGATGATCCCAACTAGGCTTGCACAAGCTAAAATTTAACTGTCTAAATTAATAATCTCTCTAAATTAATAAATTTATCTGGTCACAAGGCTATTAATTTAAAGAGTTTCTACTGTATTGTCTGTAACAAAATATTTTGTAACAACTTTACCTTTACAGAATATGAATAATACTTTCACTATCTGTTTCATAGTTTCTCATGATATCAGTGAGGAACGATCCTCAACCTTAATTCTTTACAAAAAAAATTCAATCAATCTTTATCAACATCTTTATCATCATCAATAGCTTCAAATTGTTGCTTTGATATTCATCATTTGATTTATTTACGTTTATCAACATCTAATAGGTTTCTTGATTGGATCTGGTTTTTCTCAACATTTTATCATTCAACAACTTTAATTTCTTAAAATCTTTTATGCCTACTACCAGAAGCATGGCGCATCAACAACGATTTTAAACATCTAATCATTAATTTCAGAATCTGTGATCCTTTCCCAACAATGATCTAAATTATTCCGCTGCGAACCCTAACAACACATCCTTTTCATTACCTTTTACTAATATCACCAATTTCGTTTCTCATAAATTGGATAATACAAATTACTTGCTTTGGCGTGACCAGTTCGAGTCAATACTGATCTCTACAGATTTGTTTGAATATGTTGATGGAGAGTATCAAGAACCTCATGCAGAAATCTAAACTGATGGAATACCTCGTACAAATCCTCAGTGGATTCTTTGGCGCAAAGTAGATTGTTTTGTTACTAGCTGTCTCAAAGCGACATTCACTTCTTCAATTTCAGGTGATACTCTTGGTTTATCCTCTTCTCGTGAAATATGGTTATTTCTTGAACCTAGCTTTAGAAATCAATTTTTTGCTAGGAAAAATATGTTACAAAGTTAACTTCATAACGTCAGGAATGGAAATCAGACGATTCTTCTTTATCTTCAAACTGTGAAAACTCTAGTTGATTTCCTAGCTGCTATTGGAGAGAAAGTTAGTGATTCTGATCTCATTATGCACATACTGAATGGCTTAGGCAGAGATTATATGAACTTTGTAATATTAGCACAAAATTGAGAAACACCATTTACTTTTCCTGAAATCAAAGCAAGACTACTAAATCATGAGCAGTGGCTCTCTGATCAAGAACAAGACTCCTCTGTGATGTTTGATACCAATAATCCTGCTGCATTTTATGGTCGAAATGTTAATTCTGGTAACAATAGGAAGATTCTGGTTATAATGGAAATGGAAACAAGAATAGGTCCAACAATGGTACTGTTTTCACGAATAGTCAATATCTAGTTGGTTCTTTTTCTTCTTCTGTGTCTGGTGGCAATGTTGGTACATCTACTACAAGGAGACCATCAGCTGATTTTGGTACTTCCAGTTCAAGAAGACCACAGACTGATTTTTCGCAAGTTGAATGTCAAATCTGTCGGAAATTAGGACATTATGCTAGCAGGTGCTTTATTCGTTATCATCCACCTAACAATAACAATACCTCTGCTCCAAATAATTCTGTTGATGATGTTCAACAAGCTTTCTCAACTATAAACGTAGCTGATACTTCTTCTCATGCGTCAACCTAAGCACATTGGTTATCTTATTCCGGTGCTTCAACGCATATGACGGGGGATTCTTCCCTACTTCAGAATACCTCTTCTTATGGTGGCAAGGACAGGTACCTAGAAACGGTAAGCAACTATCCATTTCTCTTACTGGTAGTTCATCCTTGCAAACAAAGAATACTAGGTTTAGTCTAAACAATGTTCTACTAGTTCCTGACATGAAATGCAATTTATTGTCTGTTGCCACTTTTACAAGGCATAATGGATGTTATTTTAGATTTGATCCCTTTGGGTATGAGATTAGGGATTTACATCATGACACCTTGTTGGCTCAAGGTGTTAGAGCACTGCTCGGTCGAACTCGCAAGCGTTGCTATCTCAAGCTTATTTGTCAATGTTAGTGATCAAAACTATAAGTCTTGATTTCTAGTCTACTTATAGTGATGTCTAGGACTAGGATAGATTGTATAGTTGAGCATTAGACTCCACAGCGTTCATCAAATTGAAAACGAAGAACTACTAAGGCGAGATTGTGGAACTTCATCAACAAAAGGTATGTGGAGACTAAAACTCATCTATCACTTGGAAAGTTTATTTCTACTCTATCTCCTATATTGAGACAAAGGTCGTTTATGGTTTTCGATTATACACTTTTGAGATTTCGAGCTGAGATTAACTCGCTTATATATTTCTCGGAATATGTGTTGGTAATCTTTCTCTTCAACCAAGTTCATCTTATATTCTTGATGAAAGTAAAAAGATGATCATGTGAAAATCGCCGAGTAACATCTTACATGGTTTGTGTGATACAATCATTTGATGTAGGCCTGGAATATTTCGTTATGATTATTTCAATATCTTGAAATAGAGTTTAGAATACTTAACCATAATTGGATTGTAAACATAGTGTGCATTCTTGCATGTATGTGATCCATGACCGGAACTAAAGTATGCATACCCGTATGCGTACTTGTAGTTGTGAAATTCCGTGTACCAAGTACACATACCGGTACGCATACTTGAGTAAGGTATAGGTCCGGGAATTTCTACTGGGTTTTGGAAGTGTACTTAAGTATGCGTACCCGTTCGCATACTGGCGAACCCAAACTCAGACCGACTACTTAAGTATGCGTACCCGTTTGCATACTTGAGTGGTTAAGTTCTATAATTGGTTTGTTCATTAACTAATACATTTATATATTCAGGAATGCATTCTTTGCAAACTGTGGCTATAATGTTCATGAATTTTCGAGTGAATCAAACCAATTTTGCTTCGATTGTGTTCCTGTATACTTCTATGAGAATATAGCAATTGAACAACTCTTTAACTAGTTTCATTTGAGTCATTTGAACTAGTTATGGTTAAGATGAATATGGTTGATATGAGAGTGTTCATATAGCTAACCTCGGTTAACTACGATTGATCCAACATGGTGTACACGTTTAGGTATGGTTACATAAACCTAAATGAGGGTATATTTCATTTGTGTATAACAAGCTAAGTTCGATCTAACGGTTGAAAGATATTAGATTGAATCTAATCAGGTTTTCATCTAACGGTGAATATTGAATGCTTTGTTACCAAGGTAACTTAGATTGCAAACCCTGATTTGAAAACTATATAAAGGAGAACTCTAGCAACTGGGAAACCTAATACCCACACCTCTTGTGTGATACTAGTTGTATAAGCTAGAGTCGATTCTCCTTTAACCTTAGGTTTTTCACGAAACCCTGTAAGTTAATGACTTAAAGACTTCATTGGGATTGTGAAGCCAGACCCAACTATTCTCTGTAGTTGCGTGATATGATCTTGCTGTTTCTACCGTATTTGAGTACTATCTTCTTTAAGATTGGCTCGAGATTTATTCTCCGATAGGTAAGATAAAAAGTAGTCACAAGCATCTTCGTCTCATCGTTTGTGATTCCACAATATCTTGTTTCTCTACCATACGATTAATATTATTGTGAGGTGATTGATAATACTAGGCTGTTCTTCGGGAATATAATTCCGGTTTATCAATTGGTTCCTGTGCACCTTGATTTATCAAAAGACGGAACAAAACTCGTATGTATTTATGTGGGAGACAGATTTATCTATTCCAATAGACTTTTCTGTGTGAGACAGATTTTTTTATCAAGTCTTCGACTTTGGGTCGTAGAAACTCTTAGTTGTGGGTGAGATAATCTAAGGGAATCAAGTGCGTAGTATCCTGCTGGGATTAGATACATAAGGAGCGCAACTGTACCTTGAATCAGTGTGAGATTGATTAGGGTTCAACTACAGTCCAGTCCGAAGTTCATTGGTAGTAGGCTAGTGTCTGTAGCGGCTTAATACAGTGTGGTGTTCAAATCTGTACTAGGTCCCGGGGTTTTTTTGCATTGCGGTTTTCCTCGTTAACAAAATTGTGTTGTCTGTGTTATTTCTTTTCCGCATTATATTTTGTTATATAATTGAAATATCACAGGTTGTGCATTGAATCGATCAATTGGGAAATCCAACCTTTGGTTGCTGATTGAAATTGATTGATCCTAGAACATTGGTTTTTGGTACCGTTCAAGTTATTCCTCTTATATTCAATCGGGCTCGCAAATTTCTATTTGCTGATTGAATTAAGAGATAGAGATATAAAACTCTTTGATTTACTTTTCTCTAGATTGAGTCTGACAGTCTAGTTGATTCTCTTGAAAGTATATTGGAGTTTGTCTATTCAGATTGCCAAACGAATTATTGGGTGTGGTTGTTGTACCCTCGCTTTTTCACAAGGGAAAATGGTTAATTTGTATCCAATTCTCATCTTCCTTGTTCTTTGTGTATACAATCTTCTTTTGTGTCATCTTTAACGCTTCATCTAATTTGTGGCATAATCGCTTAGGGCATCCTTCTCATAAAATAGTTCAACATCTTCAGTGGAATAAACATATTGTCTTGAGATCTCCTAAGTCATCTACTTTATGCCATCCCTGTCAATTAGCAAAAAGTAAACGCTTTCCTTTTCAATTATCTGATTATCATGCCATTTCTCTACTCTCACTCACACATTGTGATGTGTGGGGGCCTGCTCCAATCATGTCTTTAACAGGTCATTGATACTATATAGTTTTTATAAACGATTTCAGTCGTTTTCACTGGATTTATCATATGATTCTAAAATATGATGCTCTTGATCGTTTTAAACATTTCAAGGTTTTAACTGAAAATGTTTTTTCTACAAAAATAGTCTCTTTTGAAGTAAATGGTGCTTCCGAACTTGTTAAGGGTCTTTTTTAAAAAAATCTTGACACACATGGTATACTTATTCGAATCTCATGTCCCAAAACTCCTCAACAGAATAGTCTGGCTGAACGTAAGCATATACACATCACTGAGATAGGCAACACTTTGTTGTTTAATTCTCATTGTCCAAAAGAGTTTTGGTTTGATGCATTTCAGACTGCTACTTATCTTATTAATCGTACTCCTACACCTCTTCTTGATTTTAAATCCCCTTATGAAGTCTTATTTCATCAGTTGCCTGTGTTTTCTTTTCTTCGAGTTTTTGGCTCCATTTGCTATCCATTTCTCGGTCATTCTAGACCTGATAAATTGTCTCCAAAGTCAGTCAAGTGTGTGTTTGTAGGGTATAGTCCATTACATAAAGGATATCGATGTTATAATCCCATTTCTAAGAAAATTCATATTTCTCGGAATGTTATTTTTGATGAGCATCATTACTTTTTCAGTGCTTTTGTCCCTTATGTTACATATGATTCTCACATTTCTGCATTACCATATTCTTCTGAAACTTCCATTACATCTATTTCTTCTATTTCTGAATTACCATGTTCCTCTTCATCAGTTTCACCTCCTATTATTATCACCAGATCACGAAGAGGTATTTCTAAACCTAAAGTTTTCCCTGATCATGTCTCTCACTCTTCAATTCTTTCTCATTCAATCAAACATCCTCTTCCATCTGCATTTGCTACTTTATTGACCATTGAATCTGAGCCAAAAGGTTTTAAAACTGCAGCTAAGAATCCTAAATGGGTAGTATCAATGCGTGATGAACATACTGCTCTGATTAATAATGACACGAGAATATGTTAAGCATGAGCCCCATATGAATATTCTAGGTTGTAAGTGGGTATATAAGATTAAACGCAAGTCAGATGGAACTGTTGATAGGTATAAGTCACGGTTAGTCGCAAAGGGATATAATCAACAAGAGGGTGTGGACTTTTCTGAGACATTTAGTCCTGTTGTTAAGTCTACAACTGTGAGAGTTATTTTGACTTTGGCAGTTAATAACAATTGGACAATCAAGCAGTTGGATGTATCCAACGCCTTTTTACATGTTTTTCTTCATGAAGATGTTTATATGTGTCAACCTCCATGCTTTGTCAATCCAGATTTTCCTGATTATGTCTGCCATCTCAAGAAGAGTCTTTGTGGATTAAAACAAGCCACACGGGCTTGGTTCGATAAATTTAATACTTTCTTTCTCAAATATGGTTTTGTTCGTTCTGTGTATGATTATTCAATGTTTATCTACACTACTGGTTCTGATATAATGGTTCTTCTTTTATACGTTGATGATATTATTCTCATTGGTTCTTCAACTGCCTTGATTGATTCCTTATTACATGCTTTGAGTGCTGAATTTTCCATGAAGGTGTTAGGTGACTTACATCATTTTCTAGGTATAGAGGCAGTTAAAACTACTAACTTGTTGCTGTTATCTCAAAATAAGTATACTCTAGAGGTTCTTTCTAAGGCTAATATGCTTGATTGCAAGCCATGTGACACTCCAGTTGTTAAGGCTTCTCGTTCTTCTATACAAGATGTATTTTACTAGATAATCCTTAAGATTATAGAACTTTAGTGGGTGTTTTACAATATTTGATGTTAACAAGACCCGCCATCTTCTTTGGTGTAAATTATGTGTCATAGTTCATGCATGTACCTACTGATATGTGCATTTGAATCTTGTCAAATGAATATTACGCTATCTTAAATGTACTCTTGGTACTGGTATTATACTGCGTAGAGGGGGTATTCATACTCTTAAGGATTATATTGATAGTGATTGGGATGGATGCCCTGATACTCGTCTATCTACGTCAGGCTATGCTGTTTTCATGGGTGATACTTTAATTTCTTGGTCTTCGAAGAAGCAGCCTACAGTTTTATGTTCTTCTGCTTAGGCAGAATGCAAAGGCTTATCTGTCGCCTCTTCTTAATTAGAGTGGCTCTCTCATTTGTTTGTTGACTTATATATTGCTCTCAAACTTCCTATTTGTTTTGTATTGTGATAATACTAGCGCTATCAGTTTGGCCTCTAACCCTGTTTTGCATGCTAGAACCAAGCATGTAGAGATTGATTATCATGTGGTTCGAGACTTAGTGTTGGGTCTTCACTTCCTATTCAGGACTTTGCTTCTTCTTCTTGTTCTGCTGGCTAAAGATTAAGTTTTTCTTTTTTCGTTGTTTTTTTGTTGTTTGAGAGAGTGAGACTTTTTCTGTTTTCTTTTTATTCATTCAACTGCTCAAGCTGATTTTTTTTCTCTCTGGTAGCTTTTATCATCTTTGGGGTGGTGTGTGTGTGTGTGTGTGGGGGGCGCCCCCCCCCCTATTAGGAATAGTCAAGTCTTCTATGACTTTCTTTGACTAACAATTGTATATTCCTTCTGCTTTATATACTGTCTATAACTGAATATCATTAATACTTTCACTCTCTGTTTCATTGTTTCTCAGTTTGACGAATTGATCCCATTATCACACGGGCGAAAATGAAAAAGCACAAAGGAGGGGTAAAATAGGTCACTGAAACGGGAGAAAATCCTTGAAGGGGGAAAAGGGGGCTTTTCTTTAGGTTCCACCTATTTTCCACCCACATTTTTCCTATTTTCCACCCACCTTAAATTTCTAACAATTTCATTTGTTCGATTCTATTTTTTTCTTATTTACCACGTATAAAAAGTCAAATATAATTTGACTATAACTTTAATCATTCTTATTTGTATTCTAATAAGCTATTGAACCCTAGATTAGAATTTTGCATAACCATTAATGTTCACCGAAAACTTATGATTTGTTTAACAATAGAGTTCCGCCACTCACGCTAATGACATCCAAATGATACCAGGAAGGATTATTATGCGAGGGGGAAAGCCTCTCCGTAATCAGATAATCCTCAAAAGTCCCACGATTCTGAATTTTTAACCTCCAATAAAAATTTATCGTTTATCTAATCTATGCGAAAATAAGTATAGCAAATAAATTGTTTAACTTTCATACATGGCCTTTAAACCAAGAGTGTGGCTATTACAATGATGAACAAAAGCTTTTCAGAGTATGTCCATTAACGAATAATCTCATTCCCTTAAATACTAAAACCATTAAAAATCTTCCGTTAATGAATCAACATTGACTTAACAATTTTTTTATTAAAAAAAGTTATGGAGGATCGGTGGTTGGAGATGGTGGCGGGTGGGAGAGATGGGGGAGAAGATGACGGTGGGGAGAAGAAGAATGGTTGTTTTATTTTTGGGTTAGTTTTTAGGGTTTAGTATTTAGCTGATTTTAGTGTTGGGTGTGAATAAAAAGTCAAGGAGTAGTAGGATATATTCTAAAATATATGGGTGGTAAATAGAATAAATTGGTGTAGTAATTAAGGTGGGTGGCAAATAGGTGAAACCTTTCTTTATTATAGGTGGATGCATGATAAAATAAGAAAGTACATTGGATTTAGGGGGATCCAAAAGGATGCAACACCCCGGTTAAATATAGAGAAATTCAGAAATATAGGCCTATTCGAAACCCAGTTTACACATATATGCCTTTTTTTTTCCAACTTTTCAAATATATGTCTGTCTCCACTTTTCCATCCATCTTGGTTAAGCCCTATTGTATTTTTACTTATTTACCCTTTACACATTTCCACGCTGACCTTCTTCATTATTTTTAAAGTTCGTTGATCTAGGTTCAGAATCGTTTCACCATTTACAGGTTTGTTACATCATTCCCCAAAAGGGTTCATCATTCAAAAGTTCAGGGTCTAGGGTTTAGGATTCAGGTTTTTTCATTCAGGGTTCATTATTCTCAATTTCAGGGTTCCCAAGTTTTAGGGTTCAGGGTTCCCAAGTTATAGGGTTCATGTTTTTTAGTTGGTGGGACCTTGCACAAACGAGATGTGGTTCAGGGGACCAAGTCAAAACAGTGGGACCAAGTCAAAATAGGCCTATATTCGAAAAGTTAAAAAAAACAGGCATATATTCGAAAACGCTAAAAAAAAACAACAGGCATATATTTCCAAATTTCCTTAAATATAAAAGAAAAGAATGATTATAGCATCATCAAACTGCACAGGGAGGTGAGAGAGTCTACGTGGTTCTAAGTTCTATAAGGCCAAGTGTACCCAGCCGAGTATTCTATTGGAACGAGCATGCTAAGACCATGACTTTGTGAATATTCAGTTCAAGGCTCTTCAGTAACAATCTTGTTCGTGTAGTACAATTACATCTTCTAAGGTATTCTAGTTAGAACACGATTCGAAAGAATCTCAGAAGGATTTCGAGGATTGCTTGGTGGCTTTTAAGAAAGCTAATGATACTTGGGAGATATCCGAGAAAGTTCGTAATGAAGTTGACTATACCTTTGCCAATGAGTCCCCAAAATTATAGGTTGATACCTTTATCCATGTTTCGCTTTTTAATTTTTCTTTACATGGGGAACTGCGTCACCTTTGTAAACAAGTATCACAACTTACTATCAGAAGAAGTCCGATATGCTAATGAACACAACTGTTCGTGAAGAAGCTCAGATTAACCTTGTTTCTTCTCATAACTCTTATGTTGTCAAAGAGATTGAACATCTTCGCGAAGACTGTGAAGAGACTCTTAAGTGGAAACAACGTATTGTTTTGAAACAAAAGGGTGATATTGCATTGTTAGAAAAACACATATCTACCCAAGAAGTTATGTGTAAGAAATTTGTATATGATTTTGAAGAATTGTGTACTTCGTCATCTAAGGTTACTTCTAAGCATAATATTTTGTTACCTGAGGTTCGGACCCCTCAAAGATAAGATTGCGATGGCTCCCTCAGGTCACCAACTCTTCCTCTTACACTTCCCTAGCTAGGATGATGGAAGAAGTTGAAGATATCAACCAAACACTATCTTCGGAGAATGCTTCCCTTCATGTTGATCTTAGTGACCTCGAGATGGAGTATGAAACTTTAAATGAGGAATTTAGTGCGATTGATGCTGAACTTGACGAAGCCGAGCGTAGTTTGGAAAAAAAATTAGCCATGCTAGAGGTAGCTTAGTGATATGTGTCTTAAACACCTTTTATTACTATTTGTGGTTCATGCTTTCATTGCTATTTTTCTTGTAAATTATGTATTTTATGCTTGTTTTGATTTTATAGGTGTTCATGAGTCATTTGAACAAAACAAAAAGAAATAGGCTCAAAGGGTTGGACCTTCTATAAAAAGAAAAAAAAACTCTATAAATATGGTTTGGGGTTTTAAGATGGGTGGCACAAGGCAGTTACCAATAATCTTTGCATAAACCAAGTAAATGGTCATTCAAAAACTGCTTCGGTCATAGAAAGAAGGAAACGTAGTTGATCTCAGGGAGGTAAGAAGAAAGAAAGTGATCAGAGTAATTCTAAGTTGCATAATTAATACTCTGTATGTTTTAGGTGTCTTTAGCGGGGTCGATTGATGACCTATTTATAGATGTTGTTAGAGCATTGCTCGGTTGAACCCACCAAGCGTTGGTATGTCAAGTTTGGTTGTCATATTTTAGTGACTCAAAACTCATTTAAAGAGTCGCTTGATTATTTACTAGAGTCAACTTCGTATAGGTTAGCTAGAAAGTTACTAGGATATGAGACTTACAAGTATTACGTGAAGACTTTGAAGAATGTGAAAAAGTAAAGAACTACAACGACGACATCATCCTTCCTCTTGAGGTTAGTAATATTTGACTTGAACTGTTTCATTCCTAACGTATCTTTCAAGTCGTGCATATTGAAAACATAACTGCGAAGCTGTGAATGAATATACTCTAGTTAGACATAGTATTAATGAATTACAATACGAAGTATAACGTCTATCTTTTGAACTTCGTATATAAGACATCGACATAATCGTATGAATGCTATTGTGATTATGTATGGGTATGGGTGAAGATTTCGTCCTAGGAAATTATGTTTTACATTCGTTTAAAGGAAGTACAATTCATAAACTTGTTTTATGAATCGAAAGGGAAATCGCTAGGCTTATTGGTATTGTTATTCATTGCAAATCTTTGGATTACCAATATGTGTGTTTAGTATAACCGCTCATAACTTGTTTATGTATCTTGGTAAAACTATTCACAATGCCTGATTTTTGTATTGGTATGACTTTTATTAGTGAAACCGATCTTAAGTAATCACCTGAGATGGTATGATCGATATATTGTAATTGGTATGACTAACTCTAGACATTGGGGAACCGATCCTAGTAAGAGGTGCAACTGATCACAATTATGTGGAATCGATCCTTGTAAGAGGTGCAACAAGTCTTAGTAATTGGCAACCGATCCTATGACTTGTGCAACAGATTACAAGTTAAATACCATAAATATGTGGTAACCGATCCTAGTACCTAGTCAACCAACTTTTGGTAACTAGTGTGACTGATCCTAGTACCCACATGGAGGTAGAACCGAAACTTGTTTTGGTAGAACCGTTAAACACATGATTGGTGATTTGATAGGATAATCAATCACATAATTCTTGGAAGTCAGATGAACCAATTATAAACTTGTTTGGAAGTGTGGCAAATCGGTTCCAAGATTGTAAATATGAAAAAGGATTTACAAAGTAAAGATGTCGATATACTTTGAACATGTGCAGTAATTCTTATCTTTTATTGTTCAAAGATATTCCTTAATAACTAAAGGAGAATCCCGGATCGAAATAAATTGAGAATCTTTTAATTAAGGTTTTTAGTTTTATATGCTTTTAATTTCGAGCAATTAAATGCATATCTTTAGAAAATACAAATTGGTAATGTGCATTTACTAATTGGAGATTAATTGGAGATTTTCTACTGAGATTTCGGTCAATATTTGGACAGAGCATGTGACAGATAGGGAAATCTGGACTTCCAACGGACCGGGTTTCATCTCGCTTGGCAAGCTCCGACTCACTGAAACGCCACTCAAGTTAAAAGAAAATTATGTTCATTGATAAAATCCCTATCTCAGTGGGTAAATATCGTTTCTTACCGAACAACAACCTTAAGGTTCTGCTGAACACAAATCTCATTGGCAAGGTTAGAATTCTATGAGCATGTCACATACCATAATACTCATAAAATTCCACAGGAGTTCCAATTTATCGAAAAATATGAGTCCGTCAGTTGCCAAAATAAGAGATGGCCAGTTGCCGAAAAAACAGAAGACCAGTTGCCGAAAATAAGAGTCGGCCAGTTGCCATTTCAAATAATTCATATGGCGAGTTGCCAATTCAAATAATTCATGTGGCCAGTTGCCATTTCAAATAGTTCAGATGGCCAGTTGCCAATTCAAATAATTCATGTGGCCAGTTGCCAGATTGCTATTTCAAAATTCATATGGCCAGTTGCCATAGTCTTACTGTGACGCCATTGGCCAGTTGCCAATGGTGAAGGATGGCCAGTTGCCATCGTTTCACTGATACGCCATTGGCCAGTTGCCAATGGTGAAGGATTGCAATCATCTCCGAATAGATGGTATGAACTGCCGAAACAGCAACCAACGCTTTCAGATGATATGAACAACCTTGTAGAGTTGTGCTGAACCGCATAGCGGCTGCCTACGTACCCTCTCCGTTGCTCGAAGGGATCAAGCACGACCGTAGTTCGTCATTTTCTTTAGATAGTATGAACTACCCATAATGGTAGCAACCATCTCTTATCAGCTATCAAGTAAACTGATTCCAATTAGAGCAGATCACCAAATTTATACACTACATCTGCATACTGGTATGTGATTCATACATAACAATTAAGGGGAAACAAGAGATATGCACAGAGAATTATTTAGCTAAATTTACCATTAACCAAATACAACTGAATTCTCACACAAGTGAGGTTAATAAAATGCCTCACAATACATGGGCTATGTAAGCCTACTCAGTTAACGGACTTATGAGATGCTACCTAATCAACATACATTAAGTTTCCCCAAAATAGAAATTATGAATAAGTTTAAAAATCCTGAATTTACATACTACAGCAGAACTCATTTATTTAAAAACATGTAAACCATTTACATCACTTATATCTTCTATTATAATCAGTCCGACTTACGGCATTACTTAACAAAACCAGTACAAAACACACTAGATCCCTTTTGAAGATACAAAGAAGAAAATCCCAATTACTGATCTAAAACAGACACAGACGTATGCATTGGGGCTACCCATCAGCCACCGGCATACAAAAGAATAATTCATCGTCATTCACAAAATGCACAATCTGAAGTTCCTTTAAAGTTGTCGCGGACTTATTAGACCACTAGTTACACAGGAGATCTTATAGGTATATAGTTCTCCCTATAAATTCCGATGAAATTGCCACTCACAGCAAAACTCAAAAGGATCCAACTAGAATAACTAGAATTCATATTTTCCACTTATCAATCTGCCAGCAAGCCACTAACACTATCACGTAACAAACAAATTGATACTCCAACCATTCGTGAACCAAGATGAGTTCCTAAAAGAATAACCACTAAATTATGCATTAAGTGTCATAAGCTTGCATAAACACAAGTTAAAAACTAAGTTTTTGAATGCTATACACCAAAGAATAAAACACTCATGTAAACACAAAATATGAAAAGATATTAGAATGAGATTCCGTGAACCCATAGCCCATTTCTCCACTATCGAAATCCACTCCCAGTTCTTCCCTAGTTCATTTATCGCCATAAACTCCTTTCTCCATACCAAACACAAATAAATTCCAACAAGTAAATACAAAGTACAACAAGGTATCTTAAGCACTCAACGGTTCTACGACCCCAGTAGCTAATGATACCAAAGACAACACAAATGCAAGCATATTTTAAAAGATTTAAAAATAAGGACGTACAAGCCAAATTCTAGCCATGCATGCTTTATTGTTTAATATCAAAATGTAGAACCTCAACATTCGACTGAATCAACCAATTTCTACCTGTCCACAGTCGCACCGCACTTTCCATCTCCAAAACTCTTCTACTATCAGTTCATGAGTTAAATCAAGGAAATCGCTTAAGAAAATGAAAAGTGCCCGTAAGTACTGATTTACTAAATGAAAGCTACAGTTAGCGTATGAGTATATAATAATTAGTACTGCAATCCCTAAAGTCTGAAACCAGGTGTAATAGAAATGTCGCACACATGCATACTGGGATTTCCACGAATATCGGTAGAGGAATTTGGGCAACATAACAAACGAGCTATACAGAGAATCCTAGGACAATATCAAACATGGTTCAAAACTCATTTTCAGCAAGGTTAACCATATAACTCCTCCAACACTTTTCCATACACTACTAAGCATAGCCCAAGTGAGGCAAGTAGTCAACTGTCCTTCTTGTCACATGCAAGTACATTAAAGCTAGATAGACTAAAGACAAGACCACTTCATAACTACCTTGGACACCAAATGAAATTACCGATCCTACATGAATTTAGGTACACTGATTCTACCAAATTGGTGGCATAAGTTCAAAACCTACAGTACCCCTGCCAACAGATGGCAGTCTAGAATATTGAAATTTTTGAGTTGGTCCTATAGGCTAGACCTCCAATGACTTTGACAGCTAATAAAGTTGACTATGTAAAAACTTTAATATTTCAATAGGTTCCAAGTCCAGACATGCATTTTCATAAATCTCTTGGCATGCACGTCCATGTGCCAGGATACAACTATTAGAGCTTCAAAGTAGGTAAATTTTGTATCTAAGACACACAAGATACTATATGGACTCATCTTCATGGTATATTCAACATGGTTAATTTTATAAATTAGAGTATCAACTCATCAGTATCGTAAATACGGAGGTATATGAAATGATCAATGAGAACCAATCAAGAAAATTAATAAAATATAATAAATTGAGAACTCATCCTTTTAAAATCCATAGGCACAAACTACACACAGTAAATTGAAAACCAACAATTTGACATGAAATGTAACTTAAAATACCAGCATGCCGATACTCGATCGGACAAGCAAAGGTATAAATGATTTCATGTATATAATGCGTTATTGTGTATAGTAGTGTTTTGCAAAACTAATGAAAGATTTTAACTCAATACAACAACAGAACTGAGAATTAATCAATCTCTCGCAAACCCATTCAAGCATTTATCATAAATTTGACATTTGAAAACAAATTTAGGATAAAGCCCTAAGGTTGATATGAACCCTAACTTCTATATTTTTCAACAAATTCAAAGAGGAAGAAATTACAGCAAAGTACCTAATTAATCCTGTATCCGATGTGATGCACATCCTCGTCAATTGATAAGACTCGCTTTGATCAGTTGAGAAACGGTCACTTCAAACATCTTTCAATTGAAGAAAAGAGAGAAGAATTTACCCAGTATGTCTTATAAAACAGCATCAAAACTCAACACAGTCCAAGTATCAATGGAGCTCACTCGAGCATAATTTTAGTTCCTTAGATTTTCAAACACCAGAAAAGAGAAGACAGGAAAGAAGAAGAAGGAAGATGATAGACCCGAAGAAGGAAATTCAATTTTCTCCCCGGCTCACCCGCTCATGTCAACTTATCAAACCCTCCCCTTTTCAGTTCCGTCAAGACCAGCCAACTCTCTTGAGCTAAAAATGGCTCCTCGTTGTCTCCGTTTTCAACTATGAGATTCATACACGTGGGATGTTGCATGTCTCATTATTTAGGCACTTACACTTAGGTTTGTGGATGCCAAAATGTTAAGGAGACCCATATTTTTAGTCTAAGGTAGTAACAACACAGGTTATGAATTTTATTCCTCAATCCTAATGGGTTAGGTTCAACCCGAAAAAGATACATGGAATGTCACAGAGCATTTCCAGGAATTATGAAAACCGATTTGGACTTTATTGCATATCTTTGAGAATATTCGGTTTTGGAAATTCCTTGGTGTCCAAACTTCCTTGGTCTATAAATATTGAAGTTTGCATTTCGAGCAAACTAATCCTCAGAGCAGCAAAACTACCTAGTTGTGTTGTTACTGGTGGAGCCGTCCATTCGGAGAGGAAAGTACCCTAATTAGGCGAAATCTCTTACGACCGCTCGTTTTAAAGACTTCTTTGGGATCAAGAAGCTCTACGAGTACCATTGCTGGGAAACTAGATGATTGCATTGTTATTTTAGATTTCGATTATTGATTTGATTGACTAACGGTTGTTGAATCTTTGATTGCACCTAATTTGTTTATTATTGAGAACCTTCTCTTCTGATATAAGGCTCACTCAAACTAGATCAAAGATTTACGTTTCTACGGATCTAAGTTTTTCTAGATCCGTAAGATAGATTCATTGATTTGCCATTGTTAACAGACTCCGTTCTGTGTGACAAATCAATAGGGAATCAAGTTTGTTTTTGCGGGTTGTTACTTTGAAGATTAAATCGAAGATTGAAGACTTTGAAGATTTGAAGACTTTTATTCTTGTGTTTTGATCTTGGTGTAACTTTCAGTGACTTGATTTTCCAGGATTAAAAGGTTGTTTATTTTCGATAAACATAAGCCTTTTTAGATCAACAAGTTGTTTGTGATTTTATCATAAACCTTGTAATCAAGATTGATTATTTTGATAATCATTGTCTTGTTTGATCTTGTAATCGAGGAACCTGGATCTAGTAACGGATCTTAAAAATAGAAGATTCGTAACTGTGCTTTTATCATATATTTCGATATTGTGATTATAAAGTGAGTTTGGTTACCAAACAGTTTTTATCCTTTACTGTTTGGAATACGATCCAAAGGAATCTTGTCTTTCTAGTTGAAAGATTGGTAGAAGAAGTTATTGTGAACCATTAAGAAGATATACTAGATTTAGTCCTAAAGAGAACGTATGTTCTGCTACGATATCTGGTATCAAATATCTATTGAGAACTTCGGTTCTGCTAGATATTATCAAAACAAGAATACTGTTGAAGCTGAGTACCTAGGGTTTTAGTTTACTTAGTATTGTCTAGACGAAGTTGCAAGTTTACCTTTTTGTAGTGTCTTAATTCATTGAGTATTCAAATCTGGACTAGGTCCCGGGTTTTTTCTATAAGATTGTAGTTTTCCTCATTAACAAAATTCTGGTGTGTGCTTTACTTTATTTCCGCATTATAATTGTGTTTATATTATAATTAAAGTAAATACACTTGTACGTTAACTAGGCACTTGATATTTATCTTATAAGATTTCGGTTATACCATATTATTATCAAGTGAACACTTTGTTGTAGTATTGTCTCGATTTCATATCCATACACGATCACACAAAGTGCTCCACTTGACTTTGATATTCTCACATTGTTAGGCCAGTCCGGACTAACCCTATTTCAAGTGGACACCGTGTTGAAATATTCCTTTAGTGATTGTTGCTCCAAGAGGTTTATACACGGTAAAGATTGAATAGGTTGTGATCAAATAAAAAGATTGTGGTGTATTTGGGTACCCTCGTCTTTTCAGATGTTGAACTACTTGATTTCAAGTCAGTAGAATAAGGATGAGTAGATACCATAAGCACCTCATCTGTGATCACATGAATAACTAAGGATAACTCGAATAGATAAACCTATCCTCCATGGATAGCGAAATGATGTGCAAATTATTTCTTCATTTCCATAACTCCCACAACCGACTATTTTCATTAGCGGTAAGAATACGATTGGATATTCATACACATGTCATAGAACGCCATACTAAGACCCTAAATTCATCCTCCTCCCTCTCTTCATGTGTGACTGTTGATATTTATGTCACATAAGGAGCACGAGATATTCACTATGTTTACGTGTGAGAATACGATGCTTAGTGTAGGTAAAGTATAATCGACCTAGCATGGATTTGAGCGAGTTCATGTGGATCTGGTGATACTGTCATGATTATGTAGTCAGTCGTGGGATTTTCCATGAGACTCAGACTCATGGATCCAGCCATGAACGTGCACATGATACTGGGAATGGGGGTTGTGTAAGTGTGTCTGAGGTGAATAGCTCATGTTGAATAATAGTACCTGATACATGTGCATCTTCCTCTCCCCGGGAACTAGTGATCCTCAAGACGGATTGAGAATAAAATTGTAATTTATGAGGGATTACTGATTTAAGGCAGTATTCCTATAGAAGGAAAATAGATTCCTAAGAGGTCTGGGAAACCAAACCAAAGTAAGGAAGTATACCTAGATAAGGAAATACTTTCTAGACAAGGTAATGTACTAGAAAAGAATTATTCCTAGATAAGGAAATAGATTCCTAGAAGGTTTTGGAAACCGTTGAATCTATAAATAGAGATGTTTAACTCATAGCTAAGACATCTAGATAGTTTGGTTTGTGATACAAACACACCTAGACTAGAGAGAGAAGTTTGTGAGGCAATACTAGATTATTGTAAAAGCAAGCTTAGCAAAACAGTTTAAGGTTATCCACTGTTTAGAGAGGTGAGCATAACAAAGAGAGAATTGTAATAGTTTTCTTGTCCATAATCTAGAGAAGATATATTTCTTCGAATTACTTTCTAGTGTGTTATGTTTTTTAGTTTTCGTCTATTATTATTCTGAATTCCGCCTCTATAATAATAGTCACCAAGGTACAAAGATAATGCGTATCAGTACCAGTATGTCGATGTGACCAGTGGGTTCAGTGGTGAATGATACAAGTATCTAGTCGTAATGCTCATATTGGTGAGATTCCTGCAATCTCATGCCCAAGATTTGTTGTGGTGGCTATATACCCTAGTTTACTCTGTATAACAAGCAAAGAACTAATCAATTTATAGTATGGATGACCACTAGTTACGCTCTAGTGGACTTGGCATAATACTAGTCGTGCCCTAGTGAAATGAGCAATGAAGGTTTAACGTCAATTTGGTGAGACTCGGAATAAATTTTGCTCTAATTTTACGTGACAAAAAATCACCATCAACATTTAGTTCCATGCTCATCGTGGAATAGTAAGTGTTTCATGTTGAGCATAAATGTTGAACACTCATGTGTAAAATCCTTAGTCTTCTTCATATTGAATTGCCCCAAGCTTAAGAATTAAATTATTGCAATAACCGTAATAGCTAACATAATTCTTATTTTTAAGGATATAAGAATTTTTATACTTATAATTAAATTATATATGCAACACCAAGAAACCTCTTCAATTTTTGCTGACAAATTAGTCATCGTTTTTAAATTCTTTATACAGTATTAACTTAGCCTCAAAATTCTTAGTTTTAAATTCTATAAATTAATTTAGCCTAAAAATTGTCAAGCGAGTCATTGGTGAATCTTTTTATGAGCTAAGTTTTTATGAGTGCAATATCAGTAGACATATCTTATCCATCTCATATTTCAACCAATCTTGATTCTCTACAAAGGTCTTAAGTTATTCCCTCATCACTTCCAAATATTTAAGAAGATTGAAGACTGCTTTTGCTGAGATCATAATTACCCTCGCCTTCTATTTCTTGTTCATCATCAGCAAATAAGCAAGATATAGTATGAGGATCCTCAACTTGCATTTATGGCTATAAGGACCTTTTAGATTACCAATATGATACCACATAGCCACATATTTTCCCAAGTGACGCCGCAAGTTATTGCAGTCACCTTTTCTTGATAGTATCCTAACTAGTAAACTCTTATAGGAATAACCATCGCTAGGCCTGGGTACTTATAACATTCCAAAAAATCAAAAGGGATGTGGAAGAAAAATTATATATCCACAAAAAATAATCGGCAAACGAGAAAAGAAATTTTTCAATTTTTCAAAATGCAAATTCTCGTCCGACTTCGGAACCAGATTTGCCTTCAGATTCTCCTGAATCCATGTGTTACTAACTTAACTCCTTAGGTTTCGGAACCAAATCAGTGAATGAACCATAGTTTGTGAAAATGCAAACTCTGAATTATGGTTTCCACCCAAGATTTATCGGTAATGGTTATTATTTTTCATGCTTATTCCAACCTGTACTTTTAAGACTCCAACACATAAATCAAGTTTGATAAACATTTTACTCATGGATCATGAATCATCAACCAACAAGAGTTTTCATGAAGAATGCATAAACTTGTAATTCATGTAGAAATTTTTTGACCATCGAAATTATTTCATACGAGTTGCAGACTTCAATGTTATAAGCACACTTGTGTTATCAATCCATCATTACTTCAATCTCATCGGTAAATTAGAGAAGATATGGAAGTGTGAAGTGTGGCTTGATGAACTAATTAAGATGAACGATGTTACCCAAAATATTTATATGATCATTATATTTTAGGGATAATTTCAATCGATTGAAATTCCTTGTCACCTTTAAGGTAACCTAATTAGTTTAAATACGTACAAACTTCATGATAAGGATTCATCTAACTTCTTAGTTTGTTGTGCAGTGGTTCCTGCTGATGCATGAAAAAGTATTCGCAAAACTGAAAAGTGGCTTGACTGTGGGTCTTATTGGGAGATGAACATAAATTTTATTTTCTTAAACTACGTGTTTTCTTACCAAATATATTTGATTTTCCAACCTTTTCTTTCTTCCCAAACCATCCCAATGCGAGCTGATTTTGTCTTTGCAATTTCTATCTTCTCTCTTTGTGCACACTCATTTTTTGGTAAGCTTCGTATTTTTGCTGCCAAGTTTTAGAGGGTAGGTTGTTAGTGCTATTCTTAATCAGGGGAGAACTATAGCCTAGCTTCCTTATGCAGGGGTGAGCATGGTCCGGACTGGACTCGTTTTAGCCAATCCAACACATGAAAGACTTCAAGTTTACCATCCGTATCCAACGGACACGCGGATGGACGGATTGGATGAGAATGATCCAATGAATTTTATTTTCACAACTACTACAACTCATATCCATAATAATAACACAATAAATCACCATTACACCGAGCAGTATGCAGTTATTACCTATTTTCTTCCTGCTTTGCAATTTCAAGATCTAAAAATTCGATAGAGGGAAATGATGAAGAAATAAAAGATGAATACATAGTGGATCTTATGTAACTAATATTCTACATCCATATTTTACTAAAATTTTATATTCGATACAACGGGTGTCCAACTAATTTTTAAGATAGCATCCGCATCCAAACTAAAATCCGTTGGATCCCACAATTTACATATGCATATCCAATCCATTAATGTACAAACAGACACCCACCCGCAAAAATGCGTATGGACTGGATCGAATCTATGGACTTAGTCTCAAATCAATGCTCACCCATAATTATCAACTTAACCTTAAACCGGGCCCAAAAGCCAATAACCCTTTTTATTCCACTACCTTACCTGTTCTAAGGTGGGAAAGATGATTAAAATCCAATATGAGTTTTATAGTTCCACTTCTTAATCTGCACAAATTAATTGCATTGTCGAAACAAATTTCTTACAACTGAACAATTTATTTTACACAACCTCATTATAATCTGGGATGTTTGGATGATGTCAAAGAATACAATGCTTCTTGGATACGAATCTGCTTCTGACTTCTGCTTCTGACTTCTGCTTCTCCAGAAGTAAAAGTCAGAAGCAAAACTATTTTGCTTCACAAAAAACTGACTTTTCTGTTTTTAGAAGTCAATCTGAAAAATTGTTGCCAAACTGATTTTTGACTTTTTGACTTCTAGACTCCGTTTCTAATTCCATCATACATAAAAAAAAAAAAAATTGATCGGTAAAGAATATGATGCTGACTAGTTTCAAACTCAGGTCACTGATATCATCATCCAATGACTTTGTCACTGTACTACAATGACATCGGCTTGATCTACCCAATTTAATTGTTTCATAAAAAAATTAACTTTTCGACTTTTAGAAAATTAACTTTTCAATTTTTAGAAGTTGTTTTGAAATTTGACAGCCAAACTGGCTTTTGAAAAAGCTACTTCTGATATGTGCAATCCAAACAGGTTGGGCAGCGTCATTACAATCAGGATTATAATTTTGACTAGTTTTTCATTTACATTATTCAAAGTAATAAAACATAATACACTACCAATATATATACGCAGTATTATATGTAACCATACAAAAGAGCTTGATCAGACGAGATTACAGACCCCAGATCATCCCAAATTCCATAATCTAAGAAAAAAATATCGTTTGATCTGGTGCCATGTAAGTTTTGAAAATTACTAATATTATTCGATTGTTGCAAAACTACGGGTGCTTCTTGATGATGATGAGTTATTCGGTCGGTCATCAACTCCCCGGGAAACAAATAACTACCATCTCTTTCAGTTGAATGGATTTGATTATTATTTGTAACGACTTCTCCTCCAGGCCTGGTCTTGTTTATTATTCTTTCTTGTTGATTATTATTACTATTAACCTTTGCTGATGTGGTTGAATATTCCTCGGAAGTATAATAGTTGAATTTCTGATCTGTGGAGGATGATGACCAGTTTTCGGACTCCATGCTAAATGATTGTTGAGGACTCGAATAAGATTTAGTTGTAGTTGATGATGAAATATTATTATTTGTAGCAGTACCATTGATCCATATCTCTTTGTGATATTCATGTGATGTTGGCGGGTACTGGTTCTTATTGGTAATGCTATATGATGCAACAGTTCTCTTGAATATTCTACAAAGTGTCCAGATCTCCTGCAAATATCCAATACGTACAAGAATCAAAACATATATAGTTGAGTTATATACCAGTTAGGTTAACAAAGAAGAAAACAAAAAAGTACTAACAACGATGTTACACTTACAGCTTCTTGATCATGCATAGAAGTACTACTACTAATCTTCTTAGAGTTTAGGTGGTGGATGGTAGTGTTTAATTTTGCTGATGACGTGACAGCAGCGGCTACTACAGAAGGAGGAAGGCGAAATTCATGCATCATCCAGTCTGTTTTGGTCCCTTTTCCAGCGCTTCCACGGTAATACACTAATGATTTCTTGAGACCGATGCAGTGTTTATTGTTATTATTGGCATGAGATGCTCCTGATGATGCACCAGCGGAATATATTGGTTTATCAATACCAGTTGCCTTCCAGAAACCAGATCCTGTGACCCTATTTGGTCTTACGCTGTTCTTGTACTTTCTTTCTCTTATGCAGAAGAAATATAACTCCTTATCCCCAACTGGACTCACTTCATTTAATAAACAAAAGAAAACACCACAGATTATGTTAGTTGAGATCAATAAACCGGTGGGTGCTATTTTGTAACTAAAATGATAATCGTTTAAGACTTTAAGTGATAGTGCATGTAACTTACTTGGGAGATCCCACGGATCATACTTGTAAATATCAATCTGCTTGATAATCTCAATACTTAGAGGTTTTTTCTCCACTTTTCGCCGAAGATAAAATCCTACTAGTTCTTCGTCAGTAGGATGAAACCTAAATCCCGGTAGCATTACTTCTTCATCATCAGCATCGTTCTTATTATAAATCTGATCCTCAAGTTTATTCTTAGTATTGTCGGTATTCATCATCATCATCATAGTTGTCTTCTCAGCCTGATATATTGATATGTGAGTGGCTTGATATTTCTCCATGTATGTATTTACTTATATATATAAGTCTATTTTCAGGATGAATATTTCTTCTGTGAAGACTTCATCGTAGTTTGACTATTGAAGAACCAGAATATAAGAACCTTCTTATGTATAAATTATTATGATCTTTACTATACCAAGGAGTCTCTCATGAAGAATTATTGAGGCAGCTATATTAGTCAAGTCTTGATGTTTGAATTTCTTCTGCATGGTTCATTTTTAGGACAATATAACGTTTTTATTTGATTTTCATTTTGTCAAGAAAAGAATAATGCATCAGACCTTTTCAACTATTGATGGGTGCATGTTTGAATTTAATTTGATGATGCCACTTGATACACATTTTGACGCATACTTGTAGTTTGCAAACACTGACTAAGCCGGCCACTAAGGTATCTGCGTGGGCAGGATCAGTTTGGGACTTGCGGTTGATCACATCAAGTTCCTTATGTACCTTAACATCAAGCAAAATTTGGCACCGAAATGGGATTTTTCTGTTTACGTTCGTGGGTATGAATGATTTTAGATTTCGGGGAAAGTCTTAATTAACTATAGATGAACGGTTATTTATAGCGCGTTTAACCTTTAGATACCACTCTAAAAGTTAATTTTCGATCTTTTGAAATAAAAAAGTCATGGTTTTTAATTTCAAAATGACTTCTAAAAACAAAAAGGTTAAATTTTTTGTGAAACAAAAACATTTTACTTATGAATTTTGCTACTAATATCTACTTTTGGAGAAACAGAATCACAAATAGGTTCCGACCCTTGACTTTGGATATAATGATCTCCTAATAAATGCATTCACCATGGCAAGACTTTCCCCAGAGGCTCAAGTCCTTTGACTTGGAATTCTCAAAATTATGTCTATTGAAATAAATAAGAAATCCATCAGTGATAAAATTGAGATCAGTAGTAACTAAAATTTCTTACAATTGCAAAAATTGTCTAAAATGACCACTTTAATGTTTATCAATGTCTGCTATCTAAGTTTTTACTGTTAGATGGGTTCCGAAACGAAATTCACCCAGCATCCCATGCCGACGCACATCGCCGCTATTAGGGTACCAAATTACGTTGGAGTTACCGATTCGCTTGTGATGATTTAGTAACCTAGTAATTGTGATGGGAATATAGATCTTTCCCCTGCTATTTTTCTTAAGAAACTAACATGTAGATGAAATTTATCCAATGACGAATTGTACTGCATCACTGACTTTGATGTCTTGTCATATTAAGTGAGATCGATGCTGCTCCTTGATTTGGTCGCTTATAATTAAAAAAAGATATAACCCGTGGGATCATCCAGGGTTTGAATTGAAGTCTTCGTAGAAGGCCATCTTGACTTTAGACTAACTAAGAATTGGTGACTCTGACTTCCCCTGCCACATAGTTGGGGCCTGGGAGGAATTGGTAATACAGATACGGCAAATGCTTTTATATCCCCTGCATACCGAAAATGCTTGATACCGAAGCTCCCGAGTCCTGCCATAGATTACTTTTTGTTTTATTCTTTCTCTCAAATAAAATATATGTTAGTTTGCTTATTTGGATACCAAAAGTATAATCTCATAGAAGTCGGAACCAAAAACGATTTTCTTTTAGAGTGAATTTTTCGCTGTTAAAACTTATTATGGAATTTTGTTCTTAAACCCGTGATTTTTTGCTTTGGATTTAATTTAGTCGAAGAATAACTTCTTGAAGTGTATCCAAACACCTTATAAGGACACACTTATATAACTTATGATCTTGTTCCTCCCCGAGGTAACCACAGGTTAGGTTGTAGACATTGTAGTGTTGTACTAAACCTCAAGCTTAGCTTCCTTTAGATGAGTATCATTATTGGGTCACATTCAGCTCTTCCTGAAAAGCATCTTGCAGTGTAGGATGATAGCAGGCTCCAAAGCCTAAATTAGGCCCAACAACAAATATTTGGCTATTTACATTTTACATGCTTAATTTTGTTTTCTTACACCCCTAAAAAAAAATGTACCCAGAACCAAATTTTTGCACCCGAACAGACCTTA
>JAJJMB010006268.1:1563502-1616301 GCA_023531105.1 Papaver atlanticum
TCTTACACCCCTAAAAAAAATGTACCCAGAACCAAATTTTTGCACCCTAACAGACCTTAGGTCCACCCATAGGAAATTAAATTGATGATATTATTATCCTAGCCAAATTGGGGTATACCCAAATTAATTGGAGTATACCTAATGAGACAAAACCTGGGTCATTTAGAAGTAAAACAGGCCACCCCTTAACCATGTATTTTCTAAATGGCTAATATACCCTTGTTTAATGAACACTAAAAATTCTGATTAGGTTAATTAATTGAGTTTAGATTAAAATTTTAAAATTATGAATTCAGTAAATTAAACCTTTTGTCTTATGAGCTCGATTTCGATCAGCACTTTCAGTTCTGAAAATGTGAAACATTCGGCAAGGTCGAAGCTTGAATAAGGTGCCGAATAACTTTGGCCGGCAAGGAAGACGTTTGAATAAGGTGCCGACTATCTTGGGCCAGCTATCTTATGGTCGACATATAAATATTTCCTACAGTGCCGGCTATCATATAGTCGGCATGCAAATAATTTCTAACATTGCCAGCTGTTGAAAAGTCGGCAATGTAACCTTGCCGACCTTTAGTTATACCCAACAGAAAACAGAATATGGGAAGATGTAATTCACTTTATTCATGCAATTTTGGTTACTACATTGATTGAAACATAAAATCTAACTCATTGTCGTTGGAACAACGAATGCACTTAGCATGTGCATCAAGCCTTTGAACCCCTAGGCAACCCTAGTGGACGAGTTATAGTCTCGTGAGGGTTTACATATAGATCTACCCCCAAAACCTACACTAAAACCATCAATCTTCGTCGGAGGAATCCAAGTCCGATCCACCCTCCATGAAGTCCGGGGCATACTCCAGGATTTTGGATACCATGAATTGATAGCTTGCATCGAATGCGAATGCTTCCCCCTTTTCCTCCAAGTAGCGCGCTTTGACGACTTCATGCTACAAAAACAGAACACAAATTACATATAGGTAATTTTATTGTCTAAATCATTTATATTTGCAAAATGCTTGTAAGATAAGATTCTTACAAAACTTTGTGTTTGCATAGGTTTGGGTATATGAGCACTTCCCTACTTTAGTGAAAGCCAACCCCCACTTCAAAGTAAATGATAAGATTGCGGTTAATAAGCCAAGAGGACAAAGATACAGTTTTAAGGGTGCTCAGGATAAGGATATGCTGCAGCAGCTTATCAACATGCATATCGCCTTGGACAAATTGACTGCGGATGAGGTAATATTTGATCCGTATCGAGATGCTAGAAATGAAGGTTTAATCCAAAGGAGAGATGATGTTGCATTCTACTACGGTCCCTTGTTGTACCCCCATGGATTTTCAATGTACGATCCACATCGGGTAATGTGACAAGTGGGTTACGTCCAAGAAGAACCCTATCCTGATGATGATCCGTTCTTTAAAGTGGAGAGGGAATCGTGCACCACATCCCTAAAAGGTATTGGCGTCCATTACACTCCAGCACCAGGCAAATCTCATTGGGACAATAGAAGTAACCGTAAAGTCGATACGAGTCTTTTGGATGAGGTGACCGAAGGTTATGAAGATCATGAAAATTACATGCCGTGGTACTTGGGTTTTGCTCGTCCTACTGTGATTAGGGAACATACTGTTGAACAACCGGCTCGTAGGAGGAAGATGCCACCGAAAGACCCAACAACAAGTCTTAAGAGCTTTGTAAGTATTTTAGACTTGCTCTTATTTTTTTAAGATTACATTATCGAATTAGTATATTAATTGTTTGTTGTTTAATTGAAAATAGAAGGAGCATTTGAAGACCGTTGTGAGGATGATGTGTTGCGCGATAGAAAGAGGAGAGCCTTTGTCGCTTGAAGAGCAAACTAAGCACATTAACTATGCTAGGAATGTTGACAATGAGGATGCCACCGAAATTTTCAAGCAAGCTGATGCTGAACTAAAGAGGGAAGCACAAGCCAAGAGGGCTTCACAAGCCAAGATGAATGATGAAAAAAAGAGGGCTCGTACCCGTAGTGGTGGTAGTGGTAGTGGTGGTAGTCGTGAAAATGCTAAACGGGGCCGTGGTCGTGGTCCTGGTGGTGAATGAATGCATTTCTAGTTTATTTTTTTATGTTGTGGTAGACAAATGTTAAGGTTAATGGTTGGACAAATGTTTTTTTTAAGGTTTATGGGACATGTTTTCGAATTTTGGAAAAAAAATGTTGGATCTCTAGTTGTTGAATGAATGGTTTGTTTAGGTATGTAAAGTTTAAATCATTCTGCCGGAAGGGTTTTGTTAAGTTACATTGCCGACTAAACCAGGGCCGACAAGGTTGTGAACTGCCAAACTGCCGGCCCTGACAGCTTCAATGGGGTAGTTACCAGGGTCGGCAAGGTAAGCAAATTATCGACCCTACAAACTATGTGTTGCAGAAAATCCCTTCACCTGATGCCTAAAATCATAAGGTTGGCAGGGTATTAATTTTACGATCTTGTCGACTCTATAAAAGCCGGCACGCTAATGACCACCGTGCCGACTGTTATACAGAAGAAAATGAACTCCTGATGCATAATATCATAAGGTCGGCATGGTAAGAAAATTACGACCCTGCCGGCTAAACTTAGTCGGCATATTGGGGAAACAAAAACCTAGCCGGCGAGTTCAAAATTTAATTTTTTGCAAGTACAATTGCATTGATTGACTACCATAACGGCCAAATTTGGGCATCATCCTATAAATACACCAGTTATCTCTACAAAAAAACACACACCTATTTGCATATACTCTCCAAAGCTCATATCATCATACACTCCATCTAACTCTCCCAATACCTCTACATACAACAATGGCATCATTTGATTCAAATGAAGATCTATCCATCACCAAAGCATGGTATGCGGAAACTCGAGTTAGAAATCAGTCCTTTGTAAGGGTGGATGCCGTAACCTTTTGGGCTAGGGTATACAACAAATATAGGCAAGAGTTTGGGAATCCTAATGGAAGAAGTGTTCAACAAGTCCATGATAGGCACCTAGTCATCGAAAATGCGATACTTGCTTTTTTAGCTATCCAAAAACGGATTTTGAACGCTAGCCACTTTAGCTACTCCATTGAACAATTTGTAAGTATTTATGTGGTGTATTTTACGTAATTCAAGTTAGATTTTCTTAGTCCCACAGAATGTGTCCCTCAACTTCTTCAGATTAAACTTCTTGCTTAGATAACCATCCTTCATCGCAAGCATAGACTCCGTCTCAATCTGATTCCAACCGAACAAAATTTTGGTGAATTTAAAGATCTTGTCCCAAGTAATGCCATCATCGTAGCCATCACTGCATGCTTTTCCCTCAACCTCGAGGCCTAGAATTTGATTAGCATTATCGGGAGTTGCCGCCATCTCACCGAATGGGAATAACATTGTATCAGTCTCTCCGTAGAACCTCTCACAGAATGCAGATATTGTAACTCTATCATACTCAACAATCGAACTCTCCACCGCAGGCCACAACCCGGAGTTCTTGACAATCGCTTGCACCTCGTCACATTACTTGTCAAGTGGCCATTTCTTAATCACTGAACATGAAGCTTGGCGCCTCAAGAGACGGATGGCATGCTTGTGATCCTAAATACCAAAAACACAAAATGAAAAGAAATACAAACACTTGAAGCAAATTTAAGATAGATACACTAAAATAAAAAAACAAAGTTTTATTGAGATTACTTACGATAGTATTTTGGATTTCACATGCCCATGAGTTTTTGTATCCAAAAAGAACATATCCACCATCTTCGGGGGTCCCCTTTAGAGGCTCACTTGGTTTCAGTGTAACCTTAAAGTGAGAGGGATGCATGTGGGAATCAGCTGGTTTAGTGATAACCCTCTTCTTCTTTACGGTTTCAGTTGTAGTTGCAGCTTAGGTTTGTTGATCATTAGTTGTTTCTTCTTCTTCTTCTTCTTCTTCTTCTTCTTCTTCTTCTCTATCCTTATCTTTATCTCCATTACCATCATCATCATCATCATCATCATTACCTCCTCCAACAGGTGGCATGTCTTGATCACCATCATCATCATCATCATCATTGTTACCTCCTCTAGCAGCCGGAGTTCTTTCAACACCATCATGACCATTACCTCTTCTACTAGATGGATTTGATTGGTCTTCATCTGGAGCATCATCTGAATCACTTGGTTCGGATGGTGGTTGAGAATCATTCCGTTCATGGATCTTGAGCGTTCCTGGCTCAATGAATTTCCCTCGATGTGTTGCAGTCAAGAGTTTGTCACCAACACGAGGAGGTATTGAAGGAGGAGTAATATTTTTCTTCTTTCCCTTTGCCAACCTGAACAAGAACAATTAATAAAAAAATTCATAAGCCGGCAAGGTCAACATATATAACCAATCCGGAGGAACAATGGTCGGAAGGGTCAATATCTAAATTACATGCCGGCTAAAATATAGTCGGCAGGGTATTATTCAAATAACCTGCCGGCTTGTTACAACTATGAACACAGTAGATACAAGATTTTCCACATCATTAGTTGGCAGGGTCAATAACCAATACAGTTCCGGCTAAAACACAGCCGGCAGGGTGGTATTCAAATACCATTCCGACTTTTGTAACTTTAGGCATCAAGAAACACAAAATATTCAAATACAGCTGGCAAGGTATAAAAATATAACACACCGACTAAAAAAAAAATATCGGCGGCAAGCTCGTAGGTTGAATACCTTGCCGACTCTGTAAAAAACAGTTACAGGTATTCAACAACCGGCAAGATCTTCAACTTAAGAGCTTGCCGATTAACCCTAAATATGAAAAGTCGGAATGGTCGTGGAACAAACACCTTGCCGGCTAAATAACTGCAAATTCACAAATTCGATTTTTCTGACCTAATTTGACATGCAAACATGAAATTGAAGTTCTGGAGTGAGTTTAAGTAGGCCCTTACTTTCTTAATCGTTCCATTTCTTCGGTTTCAGCGGCGTTGATTTCTTCTTGTTCGACAGTTTTTTTCTTCACTTTCTTTTGAACTAAATTTCCAATTTCAGGGTTATATTCATTGGGTTTTCGATTTGCTCCTTTCATACGACTAGCCCTCGGCCGTGGTGGCTCCATGTTTGAAGATTGATCAGAATTTTCGAATCGACGATTACGACGAGTTTTCAATGGTGGGGGATGGAGAAGCCGGTAAGGTGGAGGAGGAGAAGAAGATGAAATGAAAAAAATAAAACTGATTTAAGGTAATAAGAATTATAAAGGGTAAGGGTAGTTTTGTAACTTCACCCATTAGGACTCCCCCTTAGCCCTTAAAAAGAGTCCACTTAAAATTGGGTATACCCCAATTAATCTGGGTATTCCCCAATCAAGCCAGGATTATTATTACTACGGGCAATAATCTCATTTAATTTGAAAAAGCAATATCAAACGTTATGAACTTTACAAACCCCCGACTTAAAATTTTGACTTAATCTGGGACTGGGATTTAAGTTTCTAGCCATAGATTATACCAAATTTGACCGTACTAGTTCTAACCCCTAGTATATACTGAAGATGTTGATATAGCTCTGGCATTCTTCATATTATTAACCTCTGAAAATCATTCTTTTGTGAACTCATAAATTAGATTGCTTACGCTATAGATTGATAATACAATCATTACATTGAGATGTAAACTGAAGATGCGAAATTCAAACGAATTCTTAGAATCAGAATCTACTGAGTAACAAGTTACCCAATGGTATATGTTTCAGTTCTGTTATTGTTCTTGTATTGAATACTAGTATTCTGACCAAAATGAAGACCCAAAATAATCGGGAGAGCCTGATTACGTGTATAACCCAACTTCATTCTTCCGCAATGTCATCAACAATAGGTTTTTCTGCAAGGAGAGGGCTATTCTTGTGATGCAGAAACATTGTAAGATCTAATGCCTCACTTGCAATTGACATATTTTGTTCAGTTATCTCCAAATGCACCGGTGAGTTTACCTGAAAATAAAGAACACTGTTAATGTAACAGAATAAAGTTTTAGACTAATAAAGAGCTTATCCAAAAGTATTATATTGTGATTGAACTCCAGTAATTACAGTAGAGGGTTTTGCTATAATTTTATAGTACCTTGTTACTTGGTTCGCGGATGTAGCCAACAATCAAAATGTGCAGCAGTTGACCAGATATACACTCATCGGGTTCATCAATTAGATGAGGTCGCTACATACAGAAAACCATATGGTCAATTAAAGGGGACATAAACAAGCTCGAAAAGAGGAATTAAAAGATGTCTTCCCAGAAAAGGCATAGTATAATTTTATACAACTGGTAAACAAATGATTACATTTAGAAAGTGAAAAACTAGCCAAGTTTTAGCTACTTACAATTACTCTTTTTGCAGTATTCTGGTGCCATGTAACGCTTATAACGGTCTTGACGATTCGGTTTGAGCTCAATCTTGCCCAACCAAAGTAAACCCCAGAAACTTGATCAGGAAGAGCATCTGGTCCATCCTCTGTTTGTGATCAGACAAAAGATACACACAGCGAATATTTTAGTCACTTAGAAAACTATTATTAACATTGATACACTACACATCCCCGTTTAGGAACAATTTTGATAAAAGGGGTTACTAAGCATACCAGTATCTTCACACAGAGACCCCTTCTGAAGTAGACCTTGCACATACATCGGTTCAATTGGCAATGCATTTCCTACCCCTGCAAAACCATCAACAACAACTGAGATTAGACTTCGTGGAAGAGAGAATTAGCATTTGGCCAACAAAAATACAAGGAACCAATAACAAACTTACAGTCTTCAAATGCTGGGAGACCCCAAAGTTCAGGCTGAAACTCCAAAAGTGAATGTAGTACAGAATCTGCAATGGAATAACGATCTGGTTGAGTTTGAAGAGATGGAACTGCCACCACTTTCATCCCAGCAGCCTTCCCGGCCATAACACCAACCCTATTTGAAGTATTTGAGTTTTTTTTAAAGTAAGATAAATCAAACTTCCACTACTTACACACACTACTTCACAATCTGGGAACAATCAATAAGTCATTCACAGAAGACTTACACAGAATCTTCAATAACAAGACAATTTGCTGCATCTACACCCATTCTTTTTGCTGCCTCCAAAAATCTAATCCAAATTGAGAATGTTAATTAGTCGTGAAAGAAAATGGGTAGCATAATGCTGAACAAGTCATCTCTTGAAACTCTTAATGTTACGCGGAGTGACGGGTCTTACATGTCAGGAGAGGGTTTTCCTGATTTAACCTGATCACTTCCAATAATTACTGAAAACGATTCCTTCCATCCTATATAAAGAGTTAGAATAAGATATATTAAATTTTCTTTAAACAACAATTATCAAAGATTCTGCAATATGAAAATTAGCAGCAACAACTCAAATTCAAAGCAATCCTGAAAATTAGTAAGCATAACAAAAACGAGAAAAATAATGTAAGATTAAGTGCCAGTGGAGGCGATACCTTGTTGGTTAAAGACTTTCTTCTGTACATTTTCAGTTCTGGAATTTGATGCAAGTGCGAGAGGAATTCCTTGCTTATGAAGATGTCGGATAAGGCGATTCGCGCCTGGAAGTGCTTGTGCTAATGGCCATCTGATCAAGAAAAGGGAGAAAAAAATTAGATCCCACTAAAATCCAAGTACACTTGATTGGAGGCATGTTATTATGGTACTATCTTTTGTGTTATATCAAGTTTTAACCAGAGTATGATATGCATATAAGTTAGAGATTAGTAGGAAACTCATGTGTATGTTATGACATCGCTGACACAGCAATATAAGATTAACAAAAACAAATTTGATTTTTGTGGGAATTTCTTCGCTCAAGCAATTAATTATGGGTTCCCCCTAATCACATGAATCAACACAGAACGCCGAATGTAATGTCCTAGGTATTGCAATTCCATTTTTGTTCTTGATGGGACCTAAATCGGACTATAGCACATTAGACTTAAACTCCTCTCCTAAAGTTCTATACAAAGCTTTTAAAATCAAATCATTAGGACACACACACACACACAAAAAAAAAAAAAAGACTTGCCTTTGAATTAAGAGAGCCATGATCTCCTTGGAAAATTCTTCGGGAGTCAATGGAAGGTCATAGTCCTTAACAGTGGCAGCAGTTGATTCACTGTGCAGCATACCCAATTTATTATCTTCTTTCTCTCTATCCACTTCTTTCCCATATTTCTTAAGGAAATCATTCAAAATACCCTTTGTAGCTTTCTCTATTATCATTCACAATGATAAGAGTCAGATCAAAATCAAATAAAAAGAGAGATTATAAAAACAAATAAATACCTGTATTCAAAAGGGTCCCATCCAAATCCATGATAACAGCCAAAACTGGCGGGGTCTCAGCAATGTCATCATACTCCTCATCATCTTCATGTTCACGATGATGGCAATTACAACAACTCATTTCTGAATTAAGTCCAAACCAGAGATGTAGCAGTAGATAGATGAGAGAAACTGAGAAGAGAGATGGGTTTTAACAGGGTAGGGGGGGAGAGAGAGTCGTGAAACAGAAGAGTGAAGAAGTGTAAAATAGGTATTTGTGGTCAACTTGGAGTGGGAAAGATCAGAGGAACTCTTTTTCCAAGAGAGAGATTCCCGCTCTTTGGGATGCAACTTAAAACAAAAACGCCGGCAGGCCCAATAAAGTAGGTTGTGGCAAGTCTTTATCATGATTTGGCACTACACAATCGAGTGGAAGATAGAATAGGAACTCAAATCAATTTGTTCATTTTCGAATACGAATTGGAACTTGTATTCTTCTGCCATTAGTTTTACCTAGTAAGTATATGTATTTTTCATGGACATCCAGTGGGATTAGGAACAAAACCGATTCTTTTTGCACCGCATTATTTTAGTGAAATGGACCGTGACTGTGTAAGCATTGGCCATTTGGGTTCCCATAAGATTAAAAAGCAAAGTATTTTCATCCTACTTTTGAGCATCAAAAAGAATATTCCAAAACATATTGGAATCAAAAGAAACTCCAGTATACCTGGCTTCTCTCAGAACTCCAGTTTTCATTCTAAGGCTAACTCTTATGGTGATCGAATTTCAAGGAAAAATTTGAATCCAGGTCGCATATATGGGTGTTTTTGCTTGAATCAAGCTTCTTGCGCCTAATGGTTTGGCGCAAAGACTGGAGTCGTTAACTTGGTAATATAGATGTGTAAATCAGATGGCTTAGATTCTTTGCGCCCAATCATTGGGCACAAAATGAAAGTCATTGATCACCAATACTGATTGTTCAGATTCTCTGCACCCAATGGCTAGGTACAAAAGTGAAAAAATAGAGCCAAATGACTCAAGTTCAAGCTACTACTTGAACCACAACTTTGAATTTGGGGTTTTGGCCGCACTTTTCTACTTTAATCTTGAATCTTGAAGTGCCATAAGACTTAGTTAAGATGCGATTGCGACAAGCTTAATGGTACTAAGGTATAGTTGATATCCATTGTTCATCTAGTTGTAATTTTCTTTAGACATTAACGCTAACCAGAAGGATTAAGACATGCTCAGCTTAAATGTACCCGAGAGTGGTCATATCCATGTTTCAAACAAGTTATTTAGTGTCCAACCTTGAAATCCTTGGATAGAGCAAGATCTTGCTCAATTTTGCATTGTTTCAGTTTGGGTTAATTTTCGAAATGCTCATCTTTATCTATGGAATCCGTATGGTCTGTTATTATTGTTGGTAGCCAATTATGATGGATACTCTGACTTTAAACAGGACTAGAATGAGTTATGCCAGGATTTGTATTGAGATTGATACTTTTTTTTTTCGTGAGAGTGTTCCATTTTTGGTGGATGGTAAAACTTTGGTTGAAATTCCATTGAGTTTTCGTGAAAATTTCCTAGTTGTAACGACTGTAAAACTTTTGCTTATGATCTTGTTAAGCTTAAGACATGTGGTGCAGCAGGTAGTTGGTAACGTTTGACAAGTTAAATCTTAAAAGAGGCATGGAGATCTTGTGGATGAGGATGTGTGTTGGTGGAGAAAGATGATAAAAAGGATGGTGTAGCTATTGACATGACTGATTGGATAGCTCTGATGCGGACAAGACGCGACGCGAACGCGAATACGTAAAAATTCTCAAAAAACTAGGACGTGGGCACGTTATGAAACCAGTGATATTTTCCATTAAAATGTATATATTTTCCTTCACAATTTTATTTTCAAACTATCTTACATTTTGGATACCAATTTTTTTTCTTCTAAAACCCAATCGGTAGCTTATTTGGGGCTAATATTTTGGGGGACATGTTCACCTTAGAAACACGTAACCTACGCGAACCTAAGACTTAAAATTTAGACTAGAACGAGACCGTAGGGTAACGAGCTTAGTAGGAAAGTCGTTCAAAAGTCACATTTGTTGCCCTATTAAGCCTAACTCGAAGTTCATGATGATTATTGTAAGTTGAGCATGCCGTTTTGTAGCCCAAGGAAACGTTTGCCGGTGAGGCAGGGGTATCCAAGATCCATTGAGCTTCTTCTATCTCTATTTAACTTACATTAATTCAGATTGATTCCAGAGTGGTTTGCTGAAATTGTAACGAATTGCCTTTCGAAAGAATAGAAGCTGGTCTAGAAACAATCTAAGGGAGCCATCATGCTTTTTGTTTGCTAGATAAAATAGGCTTGTTGTGGTGGAGTCAGCCTTGTGTGTGTTTGCATATAACTTCCCTCCCTTTTAGGATTTTTTTTTTTTTCTAGTGTATGCCTGAGGTCATTAGAGAACGGGCTTGGAAAAGAGACACTCTAGGTCGTTTGATTAGTGAAAAACCTAGTAGTTCTTCTTGTGAAGGCGGGGAGCTCGAAGACTCTTCTTTTGAGAGCCCTGTTTTTGGAAATTTCAGCTTTGAAAACTTGAGACTTAGTGAAGGAAGTACTCCTAGTCCTTTGTTAGTGACATAAATGGCAACTCTAAAAGCTTTGTTGAACCCAACTAGGACCTCTAGTCCGTCATGTATCAAGTTAGCTGAAACTGAGGCAAATTATGAACTAAAACCTAGGACCATACAGATGCTCCCAATCTTTTTAGGGAAAGAAAATGAAAACCCTTATTTTCATGTTGGGGAATTTGAGGAAATTTGTAGTACTCTGAAAATTAAAAACTTAGATGATGATGCTTTGAAACTTAGGTTATTCCCCTTTTCCCTGAAAGATAAAGCCAAATCTTGGTTGTATAGTTTGTCGTCTGAGTCTATTGAAACTTATGAATAACTTACATCTGCCTTTTTAATAAAGTTTTTCCTTAGGCACATAACATCATCTATTAGATAGCAGATTAGCACATTTGCTCAGCAAGAGGGAGAATCCTTATATAGGTATTTGGAAGGTTCAATGATTTGATAGCCCAATGTCCTCACCGTGGTTTAGAGAAGGTTAGGCTAGTTCAGATCCTCTACGAGGGTTTAGATTATTCGACAACAACCATGGTTGAGTCTTTATGCACATGTGGGTTTGAGAATAAAGATGTTAATCAGGCGATGACATTTTTGAATGAAATTGCCGAAAAGACCCAGCAATGGGAAAATA
This sequence comes from Papaver atlanticum, assembly GCA_023531105.1. Taxonomy (NCBI): domain Eukaryota; kingdom Viridiplantae; phylum Streptophyta; class Magnoliopsida; order Ranunculales; family Papaveraceae; genus Papaver; species Papaver atlanticum. Next base: position 1,575,070 of record JAJJMB010006268.1, read on the forward strand.
GTAGGGAACCCCAGAAAACAATTCTTCTAAGTAGAGGAAATGTCAATAGGGTAGAAGGATCTTATGAGTCAGATGTCAAAATTGTTGCTATAACAAAAAGGTTAAAAGCCTTAGAATTGAGTCATACTAGTGGTGGAGTAGAACCCAAGTCCTTTTGGAAGGGCAGACTATTGAAGAGCAAGCCCATACTCTTTATAATAATTCTAGATTTGATAACCGTCAAAAGTTTGACCCATATTCAGAAACCTATAACCCTGGTTGGAGAAACCATCCAAACCTTTCTTGGTCTAAGGGCTAGAGTCAAGGTCAGTCTAGTAACTCTCATGTTTCCCCCCAGGTTTTGGCTATAGTAAAAATCCTTCAGGACCAGCACAAACTCAGAACCCTTCAGATAAAAAGATCAAAAGTTTAGAAGAGACTCTCGCCTCGTTTATTAAAAGCTCTGAAAAGGTCAACCAAATGGTTACGCAATGGATAAAAGAAAGTAAAAATATAGGTTATGCCAACTCCCAGGCCATTTCCGAGTTAAAAAACCAGGTTAGTCAGATAAATGAGACTTTGAGAGAAAAAGGCAAGTTTCCTAGTCAGACACAACCCAATCGTAGAGGAGGTCATGAAGTAGGTGGAAGACCATCAGAACATGTGAATGTTATTAAAACCCTTAGGAGTGGTAGAGTGGTAGACAACAAGGTAACTATGCCTGATAGTGAACATGCTGTTGTTCACCGTTCTGAATCAGAAACTGAAGAGACTGATAGAGTCTCTAAAGAGTCCAATGAGGTTCCCGAGAAGTCCAGCTTTGTTCCCATAGGGAGTCCAATTTTAATGATATATTGGAGGTTTTTAAGCAGGTTACTATCAACTACCCATTATTAGATGCAGTTAAGCAGATTCCCGCTTATGCCAAGTTTCTTAAGGATATGTGCAAGTGAAAGCGAAATCTTAGTGTCCATAAGAAAGCCTTTCTAGCTAGTCACGTGAGTTCCATTATTCAGAATACTATTATGTTAGAGCACTGCTCGGTCAAACTCGCAAGCGTTGCTATCTCAAGCTTGCTTGTCAAGTTTAGTGATCAAAACTATATGTATTGATTTCTAGTTTACTTATAGCTATGTCTCGGACTAAGATAGATTGTGTAGTTGAGCTTTAGACTTCACGACGTTCATCAATTGAAGACAAAGAACTACTAAGGAGATCTTGTGAAACTTATCTATCACTCGGAAAGTCTATTTCTACTCTATCTCCTATATTGAGACAAAAATCGTATAGCTATATAGTATTCGATTATACACATTTGATATTTCGAGCTGAGTTTAACTCGCTTACATATTTTTCGAAATATGTGTTGGTAAGCTTTCGCTTTAACCAAGTTCATCTTATGTTCTTGACGAAAGTCAAAAGATGATCATATGAAAATCGCCTTGTAACATCTCATTTGATGAAGACTCAGAATGTTTCGTATTGATTATGTCAATCACTTGAAAATAGCTTTGATGCTAATAGTTTGTGAAAACAACTATTGTCATCCTCTAAGAATATTTCAATAATTGAAATAGAGTTTAGAACACTTAACCATAATTGGATTATAGACATAGTATGCGTACTTGCATGTATGTTGATCCAATACCGGTGTAGTATGCATACCCATATGCGTACTGGCGAGGTCGGGAAAAGTCCGGGAGCCTTGGTATGTGTACCCGTACACGTACTGGCGAACTCAGTTGAAGTCCAGGAACTATTGTATGCATACCCGTACGCTACTGAATTCAACTGATGTTTTGGATGTGTGATAGTATGCGTACCTGTTTGCATACTGTTGGACACAGTCCAAGTTCGGCTACTTAAGTATGCGTACCCATTTGCATACTTGAGTGGGTTAAGTTCTAGAATCGGTTGTGCCATGAACTAATACATTTATATAATAAGGAATACAATCTTTTGCAAACTGTGGCTATAATGTTCGTGAATTGATTCGAGTGAATCAAACCGATTTTGCTTCAATTGTGTCTTGTATACTTCTATGAGAATATAAACAATTGAAAAACTCTATAACTAGTTTCATTTGAGTCATTTGAACTAGTTGTGGTTAAGATGAATAAGGTTGATATGAAAGTGTTCATATGGCTAACTTCGGTTAACAATTGTTGAGCCAACCTAGTGTTCACGTTTAGGTACGGTTATCCATATCTAAATAAAAGTATATTTCATTTGTGTGTAACAAGCTAAGACCATCTAACGGTGGAGAGATATTGCTTTAGTTTCAAGCAAACTTAGCTTGGCTCTTAGATCAGGTTTCATCTAATGGTGAATATTGAGTGCTTTGTTTCAAAGCTATCAAACCATGATTTGAAGACTATATAAGGGAGAACTCTAGCAACTGGGAAACCTAATCCACGCACCTCCTGTGTGATACTAATTGCGACTAGAGTCGATTCTCCTTTAACCTTTGGTTTATTCCAAAACCCTATAGGTTAACGACTTAAAGACTTCATTGGGTTTGTGAAGCCAGACCCAACTATTTTCTCTGTAGTTGCGTGTTCTGATCTTACTTATACTATCGTGATTGAGTATTATCTTTTCTAAGATTTGCTTGAGATATCTCCGATAGGTAAGATTAAAAGAAGTCACAAACATCTTCGTCTCATCGTTTGTGATTCCACAATATCTTGTTTCGCTTCCATACGATTAAGATTATTGTGAGGTGGTTGATAATACTTGGCTGTTCTTCAGGAATATAAGTCTGGTTTATCAATTGGTTCATGTGCACCTTGATTTATCTATATCAATAGACTTTTCTGTGTGAGACAGATTGGGTTATCAAGTCTTCGACTTTGGGTCATAGCAACTCTTAGTTGTGGGTGAGATCAGCTAAGGGAATCAAGTGCGTAGAATCCTGCTGGGGTTCAGAGACGTAAGGAGCACAACTGTACCTTAATCACTGTGAGATTGGTTAGGGCTCAACTACATTCCAGTCCGAAATTCATTGGTAGTAGGCTAGTGTCTGTATCGGCTTAATACAATGTGGTGTTCAAAGATGGACTAGGTCCCGGGGGTTTTCTGCATTTGCGGTTTCCTCGTTAACAAAATTTATGGTGTCTGTGTTATTTCTTTTCCGCATTATATTTGTTTATATAATTGAAATATCACAGGTTGTGTGTTAAGTTTAATCAGTTCTTGAATCCGGCCTTTAGGTTATTGATTGAATTGATTGACACTTGGATATTGGTTTGTGATACCGTCCAAGTTATTCTCTTATTCAATCGGGCTCGCAAATTCCTATTTGTTTGATTGCGGATTGAATTGAGAAATTGAGATATAACTCTTTGATATACTTTTCTAAAGATTGAGTCAGACTGTCTAGTTGATTCTATTGAAAGTATATTGGAGTTAGTCCATTCAGATTGCCAAACGAAATATTGGGTGTGGTTGACCCACGCTTTTTCACACTACTCCTAAGTATAAAGACCCCGGGTCCCCTATCATTTCTTGCACAATAGGTAATTACCATGTTGAGAAAGCGTTGCTTGACTTAGGAGCCAGTGTGAACTTACTCCCATATCATGTGTATCTTAAGTTATGACTTGGTGAGATGAAACCTACCAAGATGACACTTTAGTTAGATGATAGGTCCGTTAAAATTCCTCAAGGTATGATTGAGGATGTTCTAATTGAGGTCAACAAGTTTATTTTTCCAGTCGATTTTTTTATCCTAGACACCCAACCTGTCCCTGACCTAGAGAACCAGATACCGGTGATTTTAGGTCGCCCGTTTTTAGCTACATCCAATGCGATCATCAACTGTCGAAATGGTATTATGAATTTATCTTTTGGTAACATGACTATTGAGCTGAGCATTTTCAATATTAGTAAGCTACCCTCTGAACTAGATGACTCAGAAGAGGTAAACATGATAGGAACATTAGTCGAGGAGTCACTACCAAATATTTTGCTAAAAATCCATTAGAGAAATGCCTAGCCCACTTTGGGTTTGATTTTGATGATAATGTGATTAATGAGGTGAATGCTTTGTTAGATTCAGCCCCTTTAGACACTAGTAATGGATGTAAACTTAAGTTTGAACCACTACCAGTTTCTAAGTCTACCCTAGTTCCTTCTTTAGAAGATCCTCCTAAATTGGACCTTAAACAACTACCAGATACCCTGAAGTATGTGTTTTTAGGACCATCTGAGACTTTACCTGTGATTGTAGCATCCAACTTCGATAGTGATCAGGAAAGTAGGCTAGTCACCGTACTTCAAAATAACAAGGAAGCTTTAGGGTGGACCATAGCAGACATTAAGGGTATAAGTCCCACGGTTTGTATGCATCAGATCTATTTAGAGTGTGACACCAAACCTTCTAGGGAGATGCAACGTCGACTTAACCCTAATATGAAAGAAGTAGTTCGAACCGAGGTTCTTAAGTTGTGAGACGCAGGCATTATCTACCCCATTTCAGACAGTAACTGGGTCAGCCCCGTTCAGGTTGTTCCCAAGAAATCTGGTATTATTGTAGCCCAGAATGATAATAATAAATTAATCCAAACCCGAGTGACCACGGGTTGGCGTGTTTATATTGACTATAGGAAATTGAACAAGGTCACTAGGAAGGACCACTTTACCCTTCCCTTCATCGACCAAATGCTAGAGCGATTATCAGGTCATAGTCACTATTGCTTTTTAGATGGCTACTCTGGTTATAATCAGATTGTTATTGCCCCAGAAGACAAAGAGAAAACCACTTTTACATGTCCATTTGGTACCTTCGTGTATAGACGCATGTCTTTCGGGCTATGTAAGGCCCCTGCGAATTTTCAGCGTTGCATGATGAACATATTTTCTGACATGGTAGAACGGTTTTTAGAGGTCTTTATGGATGACTTTTCAGTGTTTGGTTCGTCTTTCGATGAGTGCTTGCATCATCTTTCACTAGTGTTGACTAAGTCTAAGGAAAAGAACTTAGTGCTTAATTGGGAGAAATGTCATTTCATGGTTCTTTCAGGAATTGTTTTAGGGCATATCGTATCTTCTAAGGGTATAGAAGTAGATAAAGCCAAGGTTGACCGTATTAAGACTTTACAGGTCCCAAAAACCGTAAGAGATATTAGGTCATTCTTAGGGCATGCAGGTTTTTATCGTCGATTCATTAAGGATTTTAGCTTGATTTCTAGACCTCTTTGCAATTTTCTTGCAAAAGATGTCAAGTTTGTTTTTGATGATGCTTGTTTATAAGCTTTTGAGAAGCTTAAGACTTTACTTACTACCACACCCATAGTCCAGGCACCCAACTGGAACCTACCCTTTGAGATCATGTGTGATGCTTCAGATTATGCTATTGGTGTTGTGCTAGGTCAGCAAGAAAACAAATTACTTCATGTGATTTACTATGCTAGCAAAACTCTGAATGATGCCCAGTTGAACTATACCACTACAGAAAAGGAACTGTTAGCCATTGTGTTTGCCCTAGACAAGTTAAGACCCTAACTTTTAGGTTCTAAGGTCATAATATTTACTGATCATGCTGCTTTGAAGTATCTTCTTTCCAAGAAGGATACTAAACCTAGATTGATTAGATGGATCCTCTTGTTGCATAAATTTTCCTTAGACATTAGAGACAAAAAAAGGTGCATAAAATGTAGTAGCAGACCACTTTTCTAGGCTTGTTGTGGATACCTATGATGATTCTCCTTCTGTTAGGGATGGTTTTCCTAATGAACAATTGTTCTTTGTTACCCAATTACCTTAGTATGCGAATATAGTGAACTATCTTGTTACTAGTCGAATGCCCCAACATTGGGGTAAACAAGATCATTCTAGGTTTTTAGCCGAGGTTAGGCACTTCTTTTGGGATGATCCTTATTTGTTTAAGTATTGTCCAGACCAGATTATAAGGAGATGTATACCTGAGAGTGACCAGTCCAGTATCATTTCCTTTTGTCATGATCATGCTTGTGGGGGGTCACTTTAGTGATAAGAAGACCGATGCTAAGATATTGCATTATGAATTCTATTGGAATTCGTTGTTTAAAGATTCCCACAGTTATTGTGTTACTTGTGAGCGTTGCCAGAAATTAGGAACCATTTCCCATAGGAACATGATGCCCTTGAACCCTATTTTAGTTGTTGAGGTCTTTGATGTGTGGGGTATTGACTTTATGGGTCCGTTCCCTAATTTTTTTGGTAACCTATTGATGTAGTTTTTACAGTGGTAAGAAAAAGTTCGTTCAAGACTTGTGAAGATTTTGATTTCAGAGTTTAATTTTTAGTGCTAATAATAAAGAAAACTAAATTAAAAGTGATACCAAGGTTGTTGAGAACACTGAGACTAGGATTCCACTATTTCCAATTTTTATGTGATTCAATATTAATAATTATCATGCAATTCATACATTCAATTGATTCGCCAAGAGTAGATTTTCAAAATACTAGTTGTTAATCTCAAGCATGGAACATCAAGAGCCCTAAGCTAAGCATGCACCATCAAGTGAAAACACAACGAATTAACAAAAATCATTATTTCAATTTTGATTCAATGCAAATAATCATAAAAAGAATTGCAGAAATTACTTAAATAGATATTACCACATATTTGTTGAAAAAATAGCTTCCTCCGTCGTCTCAGCAAAGGGGTTTAGCTCCTCATGTTATTCACGTGCTCAAAATAGGTGTTCATAGCTCAAAAGGGTGATAAACAAGAGAAAACTAATAAAGCAGCGGGTTTGTAACAGATATAATTGTTACAGAACCCACTGTTACAGAGCCTGCTATTACAGATAAACCCTAACAGAATATTTGTTGGCAAAGTATTACGAAATTGAAAGAAAAGGTGACGGTTTCTGGTCGTCTTCTTCCTCTCGACTGTGTTTTCTGCAACTCGCCTACACTTCTCTGCTTCGGTTCTATGGCCTCTTCCTTCACCCCATGCTTCCCCCAAAGTCTCGATTACCTCATCTTTGATTCGACCATCTTATTTATACACATACATGCCCTCAAATCTCCTCAGAAATCTCTCTTTTTCTTTCACTACAAGGCACGGTAGTTTACTCTTTTTCCATCTTCTTTACGCGGCTTCTGAGTTCATCTAACGCCTCTAAACTATCTCTAGGATCATATCAAATCCAACAGAGAAGATATCACCACATAATTTCCAAATATAAACCAAATCCGTACCCGAGATAATTCTCTTCCCTGTTTCACCGAGATATTCATGGAAACTCAGTTATTTTCCAATTATAAGCTGCATGCCATCCCTGGTTTGTCGTAAAAGGTAACCACCAGTTCAAATCCATCCAAAACGCCGACTATACCTCCCCAAATATTAATCCAGAAAACTCACAGGTTTGAAAATCAGTTTTCCTGTTTCATCATCGAAATCGGTATCCAGCCCAAATCAGTCCACCGAATCACCCAAACCAGGCCTGTTTAACCCATTCAAGTCCATCCCAATCAAATCTGACGATTGAATCTATCTCAAACTATCCAAAAATCAAAACACAAAGTAAGCAGTTAACTGGTTGATGTTCCCGCCAATTTCCATTTTTAAACAATGAAGATGAGTGCCCCTTATCCAAACTAGGTGTACGAATAGCAAGTGGCTACCCCTTATTAACTGGGTGCCCCTTATCCACTATTGGGTCCCTTTAGCACATGACCTGGTGGGTGCAAATAGTAATTTTTGGGTGGCCTTCAACAATTCTACTCGGGTGTGTCTCCAACATATTTCCTGGGTGCCTGTAGTATATCTTTTGTGGGTGCAAACACCACTTTTCGAGCCAATTTATCCGCAAGAGCTTATTTCTCCAAAAACACCTACAAAAACATAAAAAGCCATAATAAATACAAAATTGGGTGCTAACAATATAGAAAATCGAGATCAAAATTGACATATAAATGTGTCTATCACCTATATATCCTTATCGTCGTAGACTATGTCTCTAAGTGGATTGAGGCGGTTGCGTGTAAAACAAATGACCATAAGGTTGTGATTGAGTTCTTAAAAGAAAATATACTTACACGTTTTGGTACACTGCGAGCTATAATTAGTGATGGAGGGTAGCACTTTTGTAATGGACCTTTTAGGATTTTGATGAAGAAATATGGTATTACACATAAGGTAGCTACCCCGTATCATCCACAGATTAGTAGTCAGGTAGAGGTTTCCAATAGGGAGAATAAAACGTAATTTAGAGAAAATAGTTAATCCTAATCGGAAAGACTGGTCGTCTAGGCTTGCTGATGTCTTATGGGATTACCGTACTGCGTGTAAGACCCCCATTGGAATGTCACCTTATCGACTTGTATATGGCAAGGCATGTCACTTACATGTTGAGTTAAAACATAAAGCATATTGGGTTGTTAAACAGCTAAACTTTTCACCTGACAAGGCACCCATAGGAAACTCCAGCTCAATGAGTTGAAAGAGATTAGTAGAGATGCATACGATAGTGCTAAGGAGTATAAGAACAAAATAAAAATTGTGTGTTAGAGCATTGCTCGGTCGAACTCGCATGCATTGCTATCTCAAGCATGTTTGTCAATGTTAGTGATAAAAACTATAAGTCTTGATTTCTAGCCTATTTATAGATGTCTCGGACTAGGACATAGATAGTGTAGTTGAGCATAGATTTCTCAGCGTCATCATTTGAAGACAAAGAACTACTAAGGGGATCTTGTGGAACTTCATCGACAAAAGGTATTTAGAGACTTGAACTCATCTATCACTTGGAAAGTCTATTTCTACTCTATCTCCTATAATTGAGACATAAGTCGTTTTACGATATAATTTTCTACTATACACATTTGAGATTTCGAGCTGAGTATATCTTGCTTACATATTTCTCGAAATATGTGTTGGAAAGCTTTCGATTTATCCATGTTCATCTTTACTCGTGACGAAAGTCATGTTGACATTTCAATAACTTGAAAATTGCTTTGAGCTAATAGTGTGTGAAAAGGCTATTGTCATTATAGAAGAATGTTTCAATGATTGGAATGTAGAGTTGGTAATGTAACCATCTTTGGATATAAGCATATATAGTGTGTTCGCACATCAGTGTATAAATCCATAAACCGGGAGCCAAGTGTATGCATTTGTGTGTATACGAAATTGGTGAAGGAGACAAGATAAGTATGCGTACCCGTACGCATACTGGCGGAAGTTTTCGAACCGAAAATATCTGCTGGGTTTGGGAATTACAAACTCCTAAACTAGTCACCTTAAGTATGCGTACCCGTACGCATACTGGTGGAAGTTTTCGAACCGAGAATTTCTGCTGAGTTTGGGAATTACTAACTCCTAAACTAGTCACCTTAAGTATGCGTACCCGTACGCATACTGGCGGAATTTTTCGAACCGAGAATTTCTGCTGAGTTTGGAAACTTAACAAACTCAAAATCCGGTTGCTTAAGTACCCGTATGCATACTTAAGCTGGTTATTTTATCAAATCGGTCTGTTCATGAACTTAAACATTTAAATCTTATGGAATGCAATCTTTGCAAACCGTGGCTATAATGTTCATGATTGATTCAAGTGAATCAAACCGATTTTGCTTCAATTGTGTTCTTGTATAATTCATGAGAATATAGCAATTGAACAACACATTAACTAGTTTCATTTGAGTCATTTGAACTAGTTATGGTTAAGATAAATTTGGTTGATATGAGAGTAATCATATGGCTACCCTCGGTTAACTATTTGTGAACCAACTTGGTGTACACATTTAGGTATGGCTATACTGCATAAATGAGGGTACATATCATTTGTATGTAACAAGCTAAGTTCGATATAACGGTTGAAATATATTAGCTTGGTTGAATAAGGTTTTTCATCTAACGGTGATTATTGAATGCTTTGTTACCAAGGTAACTTGGATTGCAAACCCTGATTTGAAAACTATATAAGGGAGAACTCTAGCAACTGGGAAACCTAATCCCCACACCTCCTGTGTGTTACTAGTTGCATAACTAGAGTCGATTCTCCTTTAACCTTAGGTTTCTTCTCGAGACCCTGTAGGTTAACGACTTGAAGACTTCATTGGGATTGTGAAGCCAGACCCAACTATTCTTTTTGTAGTTGCGTGATCTGATCTTGCTGTTTCTATCGTGTTGAGTATAATTTGAATAATTGACTCGAGATTTTATATATCCGATAGGCAAGATAAAAGTAGTCACAAACATCTTCGTCTCATCGTTTGCTATTCCACAATAACTTGTTTCGCTAGTCGATTAAGTTTATTGTGATGTGATTGATAATACTAGGCTGTTCTTCGGGAATATAAGTCCGATTTATCAATTGGTTCATGTTCACCTTGATTTATCAAAAGACGAAACAAAAACTCTTGGGTATTTCTGTGGGAGAAAAATTTATTCAATCCTATAGACTTTTCTGTGTGATACAGATTTGTTTATCAAGTCTTCGACTTTGGGTCGTAGAAACTCTTGGTTGTGGGTGAGATCAGCTAAAGGAATCAAGTGCGTAGTATCCTGCTGGGATCAGAGACGTAAGGAGCGCAACTGTACCTTGAATCAGTGTGAGATTGATTAGGGTTCAACTACAGTCCAGTCTGAAGTTAATTTGTAGTAGGCTAGTGTCTGTAGCGGCTTAATACAGTGTGGTGTTCAATATGGACTAGGTCCCGGGGGTTTTCTGCATTTGCGGTTTCCTCGTTAACAAAATTTTGATGTCTGTGTTATTTCTTTTCCGCATTATATTTTGTTATATAATTGAAATATCACAGGTTTTGCGTTAAGATCAATCAATTAGAATATCCAACCTTTGGTTGTTGATTTACATTGATTGACACTTGAACATTGGTCTTTGGTACCGTTGAAGTAACTCCTCTTATATTCAATCAGGCTCGCAGATTTCTATTTGCTGATTGCGGATTGAATTAAGAGTTAGAGATATTTAAACTCTTCGATATACTTTATTTTAGATTGAGTCTGACTGTCTAGTTGATTCTCTAGAAAGTGTATTGGAGTAAGTCCTCTCAGATTGCCAAACGAATTATTGGGTGTGGTTGTTAGACCCCCTCATTTTCAATTGGTATCAGAGCAGGTAAACACATTAAATACCTCATAAGTCTGTGTTTGCAGCGATCTGATGATGGATGATATTATCTCTAAACACTCATCACCAGTTCAGGATAGCTTGGCTAAAAATCCTGATACGCTTGAGAAATCCATCACATCTTCTTCATCATCTAAACCCACTCTTAACTGGAAAGCTCGTCTTGACGAACAATTAGATGAACTCTCTGATGAGAGCGATTTAGAAAAAGGATAAGATGTTGAAGAAGAAGTCTCACAATACATCCTCCTCTTTGATCGTCTTCTAAAGAAAAAGAAATAAACATCCTGCTTGGCTGAATTTCTAACTCCTCTCTGCATTGAAAACAGAAAATTGAGAAAAATCTTTAAGGGTTATGATAGCTTATTACAAGCTACTCTTAAAGATCGTAACGAAGAATATGTTCAAATATTTCTGAATGTGATGATCTTCGTCAAAATCTCCTTGTGTTGAAAGAAAGACTTGCAGAAACCTATGCAAGGTATGTCTCTCAACAAGAATGTTTTAACGTCAGAGAAAAGGCATTTTTCACTCATGAAAAACAATTGGAGACTGATCTTAGTACGGCTCTTTAAAGGGTTAAGGCATTAGAAGAGAATTTGAAAAAATTCAATTCTAGCTCTACAAAACTATCTTCTATGCTTGGAGCCTGCAAAGAACATCGTGATATACGTGGTCTGGGCTATAAAGGTTTAAGAGCTCCAAACACTGGTAAGATGAGTTTTGTCAAGGCAAAAAAACCGTTCTATTACCGTAGATGTATCTGATAATAAAGTATGTGAGTCTACAAGGATGACTCAGTTGAGGTTAAATAAAAATTCTCATGTCAATTGCTATTATTGCGGAAAGAAAGGTCATATTGAAAGTAGATGTCACTTTCGTATATGGAATGAAAAACTTCACAACATTCTTATTTGGATGTCGAAAGAAGTCATTAAACCTGTTCCTCAGGGTTCAGTTAATAACTCATTCCACAATCATGAAAAAAGGCTGCAATGGGGCTTTTTCTGATTATGAGAATAACATTTCTTCTACTTATAACTGTAAAAAGAACAATGTTATGTGGATGACTAATAATTCTGAAAGACCAGTAAGAAAAAAAAAGGTGTCGAAGAAAGAAAAATTCTTCAAACTTCTCTCTTTCCCTCAATAATGATCTTGCTTCTCAAATAGATGTTCCAGACTTCATTCACTTCAACAATCGTGCTTCGGAACTCAAGACCAATATCAATGGTCTCAAGCGTAAGATCAAGCAAGCGAGAAAAGCAGTTAATTCAAGTAATTTATGTTCTTCCCTTGAAAATTCTTTTGAAAGTGTGCATAAGAATTCTGATTTAAGTCAAGGGAGTAGAAAGGAATGTGCCAGTTCCCCTGATGAACTTCATGTTCATCACCATATAACTTGACTAGTTGCTGTATGTGTATCCTCTTTAAGACCAATAAGAAGATACACATATCTGTCAAGAAGACACATTCTACTTGACATTTGGTCCTTGTTGTAATTTATTTATTTATTTTGGCTTTGATCTCCCTCCCTGAGCTTTTCTCCGGACATCCTTATTGTTCGTCTGATGCTCTCCTATTTGAATGTTGATGATTCATCCTTGAACCAACTTTTCTGTCATATTTTCAAAACTTGTTGTTAAATGGTTGTTCCTTTAGTTCCGTGACCATTGATCCCTGGGTCAATAACCATGAACTCTGTGCACCCAAACTGTTATCAAAAGTTTCCAAGTAACCCTAGGGCTTTCTTGTATGAAGCTATATATATATATCAAAGTCATTCTTGGATATACATATATTGGTTCAGTAACACTAAGTCTCTCTTGGATTGGAGTGCATAATTGAAGGATGCAATACGAACGACAAGTATGATGATGCCAATGCTTTTGAACTTCATGAAGAACCCGTCTCCATTGTCTGCTATAAAGCAATTGATCATGAAAAAGATCTTCCAATTCAGATGTCAGTTCAATTGGTTGGAAATCTTCTTTAAGATTTTGAGGCCGTTTGTGAACAACTTGAGATTTCATCAAATAATCTGGCTTTTCTGAAAAAGGAGATAAAGAAAACATCTGATGAACTAGCTTTTGTCCGTTCCTTGATTGCTGATCATGTCTAAGTTTCTGATTATGTTTAGTAAATCTTCTTTTAGAGAATTTATTTCTTGTTCTTAGAAGAATAACTAGGGTTTGGAATAGCCATTATTGTGAGTACACATAGCTATATCCAACGATTTTCATCTTCATGTTTTTAGATTTATTTTTTTAAATTCTAAGTATTTTGGAAGATGATCTTTGCAATTTTAATATTTATGATTTGGTATATTGCAAATTGTTATGGGATATGTTGTTTACGTCCGTGAACCTTGACTATCCCATACTTGTTCAAAAGTTATCTCTATTATGTCGATATGAATGTATTGATAGAAGATAGAATGAACTTTTGACATTACAAAAGTTAAAGCCTTTTATGTCATTATTTTGATGGAAGAAAGGATAAAGCTTTTGTTTACAAGGATTAAGTCTATTATATGTCATTGTGCAAATAGTGATGGAAAATAGAATGAATCCTTGTATATTCCGCAGTATTGGTCAATCTCCGATCCACATTTTTGTGCATATAGTGTGTTGCTCCATAAGTTTTCTTATGAAGAGCATGACCAATTGAATTGATCATTCTCTTGTGGTCAGTTTAGTTATTGCTCCGTAAGTTCTCTTATGACGAGCATGGCCAATTGAATTGATCACGTTGTGGTTAGTTTAGTTTTGTAAACCGACTAAATTAATTATGGGTTTTCATGTGATTAATTTAGTTGTGCATTTTGATTGAATTAGTCATGGGTTCTCTTGTGGTTAATTCAATTGAATACTTTGGATTCAAATTCATGTTTTCATGTGATTTGGTTTTGTCCAAAGAAATCCTTCTTTTCTTGTGAAAGTAAGGTCACCTTTGTTGTTCTTTCGGGAATGACATTTTATGGGCGAGAGTTCTTTTGAACTTGTGCTTAATTTCCATATCTTTGTGGGGAGTGCGGCTGTGGAATATTATAGGGGTTATCTTGAATCTTTATAAACTCCTTGATGAATGCATTTAGCTTCGGCTATATGATTGCATCAAAATTTGTTGGTATGTTAATACACCTTTGGTCATGAAGTATCTTCGTGGAAATTTCATTAGGATCCCACTAATTTTCGTACCTTTGCCAAAAAAAAATAACAAAAAAGGGGAGAATTAATGTGTAGTTCACACTACAAATACATATGGTTTACGAATCATTATGTAAGGGGGAGTGGTTTTCATGTTTAGATAAAGTATTGACTAAGGGGGAGTGATACATATCACCATAGTGTTATTGTCAAAGTTGTGATACAATTGAACTTTGATGCTGTGTAATAACACTATGACACTGTATAACAATGATTGAGAGTATTTGTTTTCTCATTATTATAGCTACGGATCTTCAACTAACGATGGTGCTAAACTTAAAACCTTTGGAATCATTGGAGTACTTGGAAGTGACGAAGATTTCGAGTCATGTTGAAGATGCCAAGGAGATCAAGCATGTGGATGAGAAGCTACAATTTTTATCTATTTTGTAATCCATATGTATTGATAGTTTTGTCACTAAAATTGACAAAGGGGGAGATTGTTAGAGCATTGCTTGGTCGAACTCGCATGCGTTGCTATCTCAAGCATGTTTGTCAATGTTAGTGATCAAAACTATAAGTCTTGATTTCTAGCCTATTTATAGATGTCTCGGACTAGGACATAGATAGTGTAGTTGAGCTTAGATTTCTCGGCGTTCATCATTTGAAGACGAAGAACTACTAAGGGGAGCTTGTGGAACTTCATCGAAAAAACGTATGTAGAGACTTGAACTCATCTATCACTTGGAAAGTCTATTTCTACTCTATCTCCTATAATTGAGACATAAGTCGTTTTACGATATAGTTTTCTACTATACACATTTGAGATTTCGAGCTGAGTATATCTCGCTTACATATTTCTCGAAATATGTGTTGGCAAGATTTCGATTTATACATGTTCATCTTTACTCGTGACGAAAGTCATGTTGACATTTCAATAACTTGAAAATTGCTTTGATGCTAATAGTGTGTGAAAACGGCTATTGTCATTATAGAAGAATGTTTCAATGATTGGAATGTAGAGTTGATAATGTAACCATCTTTGGATATAAGCATATATAGTGTGTTCGCACATCAGTGTATAAATCCATAAACCGGGAGCCAAGTGTATGCATTTGTGTGTATACGAAATTGGTGAAAGAGACAAGATAAGTATGCGTACCCGTACGCATACTGGCGGAAGTTTTTGAACCGAAAATATCTGCTAGGTTTGGGAATTAAAAACTCCTAAACTAGTCACCTTAAGTATGCGTACCCGTACGCATACTGGTGGAAGTTTTCGAACCGAGAATTTCTGCTGAGTTTGGGAATTACAAACTCCTAAACTAGTCACCTTAAGTATGCGTACCCGTACGCATACTTGCGGAAGTTTTCGAACCGAGAATTTCTGCTGATTTTGGAAACTTAATAAACTCAAAATCCGGTTGCTTAAGTAACCGTATGCATACTTAAGCTGGTTATTTTATCAAATCGGTCTGTTCATGAACTTAAACATTTAAATCTTAAGAAATGCAATCTTTCCAAACCGTGGCTATAATGTTCATGATTGATTCAAGTGAATCAAACCGATTTTTCTTCAATTTTGTTCTTGTATAATTAATGAGAATATAGCAATTGAACAACTCATGAACTAGTTTCATTTGAGTCATTTGAACTAGTTATGGTTAAGATAAATTTGGTTGATATGAGAGTAATCATATGGCTAACCTCGGTTAACTATTTGTGAACCAACTTGGTGTACACATTTAGGTACGGATACACTGCATAAATGAGGGTACATTTCATTTGTATGTAACAAGCTAAGTTCGATATAACGGTTGAAAGATATTAGCTTGGTTGAATCAGGTTTTTCATCTAACGGTGATTATTGAATGCTTTGTTACCAAGGTAACTTGTATTGCAAACCCTGATTTGAAAACTCTATAAGGGAGAACTCTAGCAACTGGGAAACCTAATCCCCACACCTCCTGTATGTTACTAGTTGTATAACTAGAGTCGATTCTCCTTTAACCTTAGGTTTGTTCTCGAGACCAAGGTAGTTAATACCGCGTATCGGTCTCGTATCGGCCGGGTCCGATACACCTATACAAAAGATAATATCGGTTTTTATCGGTGATACATCATTTAATATAGAATTTCAAATAATTATTAAACCATAATAAAAAATAATAAGAATCATACACATATCTCAAAATTCAAAAATACAAGGCGTTTTATTTGCCAGCATTGTGATTGTTGTCCCATTATGCCGGTAAATCCTTTTTATTATCCTTCATATTTATCTTTTATATTTCCCTTCCTTGCAATTTAAATATGGTTTCCATATTATATCCTACCATATAGTCATTGATTTTATATTATAAATATATTAGGGATTTTTACCTTCTCCAATTGACATTGTACTCGTTTGTAAAGACTAGATGCATGTTGATGAAACATTTATTCACGAAACCGATATTATCGGGGTACAAATAAAAACCGATATATCGGTCTATACCGGCATGTACAACCGATAATATCGTTCCGTCTTTGTATCGCTGATATTTTCGATATCGTATAGGTATTTTCCGACATCCGATAAAAACCTGTAATATCGGCCTGTACAACCGATATTGACTACCTTGCTCGAGATCCTTTAGGTTAACGACTTGAAGACTTCATTGGGATTGTGAAGCCAGACCCAACTATTCTCTTTGTAGTTGCGTGATCTGATCTTGCTGTTTCTATCGTATTGAGTATAATTGGAATAATTGACTCGAGATTTTATATCTCTGATAGGCAAGATAAAAGTAGTCACAAACATCTTCATCTCATCGTGTGTGATTCCACAATAACTTGTTTCGCTAGTCGATTAAGTTTATTGTGAGGTGATTGATAATACTAGGATGTTCTTCAGGAATATAAGTATGGTTTATCAATTGGTTCCTGTTCACCTTGATTTATCAAAAGACGGAACAAAAACTCTTGGGTATTTCTGTGGGAGACAGATTTATTCAATCCTATAGACTTTTCTGTGTGATACAGATTTGTTTATCAAGTCTTCGACTTTGGGTCGTAGCAACTCTTGGTTGTGGGTGAGATCATCTAAGGGAATCAAGTGCGTAGTATCCTACTGGGATCAGAGACGTAAGGAGCGCAACTGTACCTTGAATCAGTGTGAGATTAATTAAGGTTCAACTACAGTCCAGTCTGAAGTTAATTTGTAGTAGGCTAGTGTATGTAGCGGCTTAATACAGTGTGGTGTTCAATCTGGACTAGGTCCCGGGGGTTTTCTGCATTTGCGGTTTCCTCGTTAACAAATTTTTTGTGTATGTGTTATTTCTTTTCCGCATTATATTTTGTTATATAATTGAAATATCACAGGTTGTGCGTTAAGATTAATCAATTAGAATATCTAACCTTTGGTTGTTGATTTACATTGATTGACACTTGAACATTGGTCTTTGGTACAATGCAAGTAACTCCTCTTATATTCAATCGGGCTCGTAGATTTCTATTTGCTGACTGCGGATTGAATTAAGAGTTAGAGATATTTAAACTCTTTGATATACTTTATTCTAGATTGAGTCTGACTGTCTAGTTGATTCTCTAGAAAGTGTATTGGAATAAGTCCTCTCAGATTGCCAAACGAATTGTTGAGTGTGGTTGTTAGACCCCCGCATTTTCATTGTGCATGATAGAAATATTTTAAGAAAGTCATTTTGTCCCGGTCAAAAGTTCTTCTGTATGGTACTCATTTGCATCTATTCCACGGGAAGTTACACTCTCGGTGGACCGATCCTTTTGTGGTCCGTACTGTTTTTCCTCATGGAGCTGTTGAGATAGAGACACCGGATGGTAGTAGTTCTTCGAAGGTTAACGGTCATAGATTGAAACCCTTTTTAGAGCCCTTTCCTACAGGTGATGTTGAGGAGGTCCCTCTTGAGGACCCTGTTTACCTTGATTGACCATCGAGGAAATTATATGTTGTATATTAGTTTTTGATCTCTCCCTTCACCCAGGTGATATCTTTCTTCATGTTACTTTACTTTTGGTACAGTGCTTTCATTAGAAACATTGAGGACAATGTTTGATTTAAGTGTGGGGTAGTGGTTAACTTTTCATTTTATTTTTTCAGGAATTTTTCTTGCAAATTATGATCAGTTGTTGAGCGGGTCTATTGTAGGTTTGTAGGTATATTATGACCAGCTGTTGAGCGGGTCTAAAAAATAATAATAAAAGAAAAAATTATTATTATGATGACCAGCTGTTGAGCGGGTCTATACTTTTGTTTTTGCAAATTATGTTCAGTTGTTGAGTGGGTCTATTGTAAGTTTGTAGGTATATTATGACCAGCTGTTGAGCGGGTCAAAAAAATAAAAATAAAATAAATTGTTATTATGACCAGTTATTGAGCTGGTCTATTGTTATGTTTTCTTATCATTTTATGACTAGCTGTTGAGCGGGTCTAGTGTTGTACATGATCAGCTGTGGAGCGGGTCAATTTTCTGTTTTGCTCGAGGACTAGCAAAATGTAAGTGTGGGGGAATTTGATAAGCACGTAAGTGCGACGCATTTTCACCCATAACTGACTACACTAACTGGGACTCATTTATCACTAATAAACTTGTTTGTAGGTATTTTTGGGAAATAAACGATGTTGGAAGAATCGGCTCGAAAAACTACTAAAGGCACCCCCAGAGGATAACTTCTAAATGGACCCCAGTTTTGGATAAGGGGCACTTTCTTCGCTATTTACATCCCACAACTATTCGCACCCCCATCTCTGTTAAGGGGCGACCATCATCTTCCCCACTTAAATCTGGTTTTTGGCGGGAATATTGGGCAGAAATTAGGGTTAACATTTTGGAGGAGATTGAACGAAATTAAAGGGATGATTTTGTCTGGGATTAATCCTTAGGACCAAACAGGCGTGGTATGCTCAATGGTTTGGATTAGAATTGGCTGGAGATTCTAATTGAGTAAATCAGGGAATTACGTGTTTTGGAAACCTGATATTGTTGTTTTGGTTTTGGACGACTTCTAGTGAGATTAAAATGCTACAATCAGTTGGATTGGGCCTATTGCAGCTAAACAGGACAGGTAATTGCATCAAATTCAAAGAAATTGGGTTGAAGAATCATATTTGAGCAAAACAGGGAGGATATATCTTCTCGGGTTTATTTCCGAGAAGTGTGTGCTGTAATTGGAGGTTTGCGTGTGGAAGATGGGGTTTTGGTGACTTTTGGAACGTGTTTGTAGCATGACAGCTAAGGAGTAACGCGTGGGGAGATTAATCAGGAAAGAAAATCAGTGACTGGAAGTGAAGAATATTATCGAGTAATGGAAGAATATATGGAGTTATGATGCATGATTTTGGGGTCTGAAGGAGTGTATAAGGTGTGGTGGAGTAATAGAGCGGGGAAGGAGAGAGTTTGGGAGATAATTGGGAGAA
This sequence comes from Papaver atlanticum, assembly GCA_023531105.1. Lineage (NCBI taxonomy): Eukaryota > Viridiplantae > Streptophyta > Magnoliopsida > Ranunculales > Papaveraceae > Papaver > Papaver atlanticum. The sequence goes on from JAJJMB010006268.1 coordinate 1,594,722, forward strand.
TACGGAGGCGAGAATCGAGAGTTCATCACATTTCTTTGTTGCTGCTGTGATCACCAAGAACACGAAGAACAGATAGGTAGAGACAGACGTTAAAAAACTATCATCTAATCTTAGGCTTAGCAACAGTTTTACAGCGACAGTTGAACAGTAACCGCGATAGTTCTCTTTTATCGTTCCATAACACTGTATCTTGCAACAAATATAAGTGTTACAAAACTATGATTTCATATATTTTCATCCGTGTAAGCACTTTTTGAGCAATGAAATCAACTTTTGAGCGTGTTTCCATCATGATGAGCTAAACCCAATCCCCGGGGTGACGGAGGAAGCCTTTCTCTCAAGAATTATGTGGTAACCTTTATTTAATAAATTTATGCAATATTTTTATATGATTAATTGCATTGATAAAAAATGAATTAAATGATTTTTATTAATCAAATGTGTTTTCTCTTGATAATGCATGCTTAGTTTAAGACTCTTGATGTGTTATACTTGCGACTAACATTTGATATTTTGAAATCTGATTTTGGTAATAATTTAGAATCGAATCAATTGTTTAAATTGCATGATATAAATTAATTTTGAATCACATAATTATTGATGAAGGGTGGAATCCTTAATCCCAGACTTTCTACAATCTTATCATCACCTTTGTTTGAGTTTGCTATATTTTTAGTTCTAAAATTAAATCTAAAATATGCTTTCACAAGTCTTGAACGAATCATCTTACTATAACATCATTGAAATCACATCACGTGGCTTAATGTTCATGAATTGATTCCTGTATAATTAAGTACTTTGTACGATTACGAATCAATCCGATTTTGTTTCAATTTGTTCATATATATTTCTATGAGATAGTGAACAATTTAACAACTTTATTTGCAACACAATTAGATTCATTTGATTATCTTTCATGATTGATTGATCATCATATTTGATCTAGAAGTGTTAGATGAATATGGTAAAGTTAAAAGTGTTCATATGGCTAACTTCAGTTAACTATTATTGAGCCAACTCAATATACACGTTTAGGTACTTACCCATATCTAAATATAAATATATTTCATTTGTGTGTAACAAGCTAAGACCATCTAACAGTGGAGATTAATTGCTTAATTTCTAAGATGACTTAGCTTGAATCTTAAATCAGGATTTCATCTAATGGTGAATATTAAATGCTTTGTTACTAAGCTATCTTAGCTTTGATTGTAAGCAACCCTGATTTGAAAGACTATATAAGTGAGAACTCTAGCAACTGGAAAACCTAATCCCGACACTTTCTTGTGTCCTAGTTGCAAACTAGAGTCGATTCTCCTTTAACCTAGGTTTTTCCAAAACCATATTAGGTTAACGACTTGAAGACTTCATTTGGGACTCGTGAAGCTAGATCCAACTATTTTCTCTGTAGTGCGTATTCTGATCTTACTTGTTTTATCGTATTGAGTTTTATCTTCTTTAAGATTCACTCGAGATTTATCTCCGATAGGTAAGATATAAAAAGTAATCACAATAGTTCTTTGTGTCAGACTCTTGTGATTCCGCAATAACTTTTTCCGTTAATCAGTTGGGTTATTGTGAGGTGATTTATATTTCTAGACTGCTCTTTGGGAGTATAAGACCGGATTATCAATTGGTTCCTGTTCACCTTGATTTCTATCAAAAGACGAAAAAAAAACGAATAAATAATAGACATATCTGTAGGAGACAAATTTGTTTATAAGTCTTCGACTTTGGGTCGTAGCAACTCTTAGTTGTGGGTGAGATCAGCTATGGGAATCAAGTGCGCAGAATCCGGCGTGGTTCTAGAGGCCTAAGGAACGCGACTGTACCTTAATCGGCGTGAGACTTGGTTAGGGCTCAACTACATTCCAGTCCGAAGTTAACTTGTAGTAGGCTAGAGTCTGTAGCGGTTTAATACAATGTGGTGTTCAAAGATGGACTAGGTCCTGGGGTTTTTCTTCATTTGCGGTTTCCTCATTAACAAAATTTCTGGTGTCTATGTTATTTTTTTTCCGCATTATATTTGTTTTTTCAAAAACCGGGGGTATAACAACCACACCCAATAATTTGTTTAACAATCTTTATGGACAAACTCCAATATACTTTCAAGAGAATCAACTAGACAGTCAGACCCAATCTTAAGAAAAGTATATCCAAGAGTTGTATCTCATTTTCTTCAATCCGTAATCAAACAAATATAAATTTGCGAGCCCAATTGAATATTGAGAAATAAATTGAACGGTACCAAAAACCAATGTTCAAGTGTCAATCAATTTATATCAACAACCAAAGGTTGGATTATATAATTGATTGAACTTACGCATAACCTGTGATATTTCAATTATATAAACAAATATAATGCGGAAAAGAAATAACACAGACACCATAAATTTTGTTAACGAGGAAACCGCAAATGCAGAAAAACCCCGGGACCTAGTCCAGATTTGAAAACCACACTATATTAAGCCGCTACAGACACTAGCCTACTCAAAGTTAACTTCAGACTGGAATGTAGTTGATCCCTAATCAATCTCACACTGATCAAGGTACAATTGCGCTCCTTATGCCTCTAAATCCCAACAAGACTCTGCGCACTTGATTCCCTTAGATGATCTCACCCACAACTAAGAGTTGCTATGACCCAAAGTCGAAGACTTTAATAAACAAATCTGTATCATACAGAAAAGTCTATTGAATAGATAAATCTGTCTCCCACAGAAATACCTATGAGTTTTTGTTCCGTATTTTGATAAATCAAGGTGAACAGGAACCAATTGATACACCGGTCTTATATTCCCGAAGAACAACATAGTAATATCAATCACCTCACAATAATCATAATCGGATGGTAGCGAAACAAGATATTGTGGAATCACAAACGATGAGACGAAGATGTTTGTGACTACTTTTTATCTTGCCTATCGGAGAATAAATCTCGAGAAAATCTTAGAGAAGATAGTACTCAATCATGATAGAATAAAGCAAGATCAGAACACGCAACTACAGATAAAATAGTTAGGTCTGGCTTCACAATCCCAATGAAGTCTTCAAGTCGTTAACCTACAGGGTTTTGGAAAAAACCTAAGGTTAAAGGAAAATCGACTCTAATCGCAACTAGTATCACACAGAAGGTGTGAGGATTAGGTTTCCCAGTTGCTAGAGTTCTCCTTTATATAGTTTTCAAATCAGGGTTTGCAATCTAAGTTACCTTGGTAACAAAGCATTCAATATTCACCGTTAGATGAAAACCTGATTAGATTCAAGCTAATATTTTTCAACCGTTAGATCGAACTTAGCTTGTTATACACAAATGAAATGTGCGTTCATTTAGATAAGGGTAACCGTACCTAAATATGTGCACACGGTTGGTTCAACAATAGTTAACCGAAGTTAGCCATATGAATACTTTCTTATCAACCTTGTTCATCTCAATCACAACTAGTTCGAATGACTCAAATGAAACTAGTTATGAAGTTGTTCAATTGTTTATATTCTCGTAGAAGTATACAAGACACAATTGAAGCAAAATCGATTTTGATTCACTTGAATCAATTTATGAACATTATAGCCACAGTTTGCAAAAGATTGCATTCCTTAATATATAAATGTATTAGTTCATGAATAAACCGATTTTAGAACTTAACATACTCAGGTACGCATACCTAAGTAACCGGACTGAGTTTGGGTTCGCCAGTATGCATGCCGGTACGCATACCACAAACCTCAGTTGTAATTCCGGAATTTGAAACTTACGACAGTACGCATACCAGTATGCATACTTAAGTTCCCGGACTTTCACAAAACCAATCAGTGCGCATACGGGTATACATACCATGGTTCCCGGACTTTCACAAAACCAAGCAGTACGCATACGGATATGTATACCATGGTTTTCATAAATGGATAACATATATGCAAGTACGCACACTATGCCATATCCAATCATGGTTAATTGTTCTAAACTCCATTTTCAATCATTGAAACATTCTCGGAAGACGGGAATAGCTGTCTCACACAAACTATTAGCTTCAAAGCAATTTTCAAGTGATCAAATGATCAATACGAAACATTCCGAGTCTACATCAAATGACTGTCTCACACAAATCATGTAAGATGTTACAAGGCGATTTCCATATGATCATCATTTGACATGCGTCAAGGACATAAGATGAACTTGGTTAAAGCAAAAGCTTACCAACACATATTTCGAGAAATATGTAAGCGAGTTAAACTCAGCTCGAAATATCAAAAGTGTATAAACTGAAAACTATATCCTTATACGACTTTTGTCTCAAGAAGGAGATAGAGTAGAAATAGACTTTCTGAGTGATAGATGAGTTCAAGTCTTCACATACCTTTTGTTGATGAATTTCCACAAGCTCGCCTTAGTAGTTCTTCGTCTTCAATAGATGAACGCCGTGAAGTCTAAAGCTCAACTACACAATCTATCCTAATCCGAGACTTAGCTATAAGTAGACTAGGAATCAAGATTTATAGTTTTGGCAACTAAACTTGACAAACAAGCTTGAGATAGCAACGCTTGTGAGTTCGACCGAGCAATGCTCTAACAATCTCCCCCTTTGTCAATTTTAGTGACAAAACTACAAAATAAATAAACTTTGTAGCTTCTCATCCAAATGCTTGATCTCCTTGGTTCTTCAACATTACTCGAAATATTTGTCACTTCCAAGTACTCCAGTGATTCTGAACGTGTTCAACTCAGCATCATAGTTGTTGAAGATCCGTAGCCATAACAATGAGAAAACAGTTGCTCTCAATCATTGTTATACAATGTCGTAGTATTATTACACAACATCAAAGTCCAATTGTATCACATCTTTGACAACAATATAATGGTGATATGTATCACTCCCTCTTAGTCAATACTTCATCTCACAATGAAGACCACCCCCCCTTACATAATGATCTGTAAACCATATGTATTTGTAGTGTGGACTACACATTAGTTCTCCCCCTTTTTGTCAATATAAATTGGCAAAGGTACGAAAACTAGTGGGATCCTAATGAAATTTTCATAGAGATACTTCATGACCAAAATAGAACATATCAACTTTGTTTCGATGATTTCACATAGTCGAAACTTAGTGTATTCATCAAGGAGTTTATAAAGATACAAGAAAACTCCTACAATATTCCACAGCCGTACCCACAAAGATATGGCAATTAAGTACAAGTTCAATTTAGAACTCTCCCCCATAAAATGTCATTCCCGAAAGAACAACAAGAGCGACCTTACTTTTACAAGAAAAAAAGGATTTCTTTGGACTTAACAAATAACATGAAAACATGAATTTGTAATCCAAAATACTCAATTAAATTAACCACAAGAGAACCCATGATTAATTTAATCGGAAATGCTCCTCATAAGAGAACTTACGGAGACACACAGTATATCACAAAAGTGGATCAGGGAAGGACCAATACTGTGGAATATACAAAGATTCATTCTATTTTGCATGAAGACATATAATAGACTTAATCTTTGCAACCAAAAGTTCATCCTATCTTCATCAATATTTGCATAATGACTGTTAGAGCATTGCTCGGATGAACCCACCAAGCGTTGGTATGTCAAGTTTGGTTGTCATATTTTAGTGAATCAAAACTCATTTAAAGAGTCGCTTGATTATGTACTAGAGTTAACTTCGTATAGGTTAAACTAGAAATACTAGGATATGAGACATACAAGTATTACTCGAAGACTTGAAGAATGTGAAGAAGTAAAGAGCTACATCGATGACATCATCCTTCCTCTTGAGGTTAGTAATATTTTGACTTGAACTGTTTCATTCCTAACGTATCTTTCAAGTCGTGCTATATTGAAAACATAACTGCGAAGCTGTGAATGATTATACTCTAGTTAGACATAGTATTAAGGAATTATAATACGAAGTATAACGCTTATCTTTTGAACTTCGTATATAAGACATAGACATAATCGTATGAATGTTATTGTGATTATGTGTATGGGTAAAGGTGAAGATTTCATCCTAGGAAACAATGTTTGCATTTGTTTAAAGGAAGTACATTCATAAACTTGTTTTGTGAATCGAAAGGGAAATTGCTAGGATTATTGGTATTGTTATTCATTGCATATCTTTGGATTACCAATATGTGTGAATTAGTAGAACCGATCATAATCTGTTATGTATCTTGGTAAAAATATTCACAGTGCCTGACTTATGTATTGGTATGACTTTTATTAGTGCAACTGATCCTAAGTAATCACCTAAGATGGTATGATCGATATTTGTAATTGGTGTGACCGATCCTAGAAATTGGTGTAACCGATCCTAGTAATTGGTGTGATCGATCACAAAAGAGTTGTGTAATCGATCCTTGTAATTGGTGTAACCGGTCCTAGTAATTGGTGTAACCGATCCTAGTAACTGGTGTGACCGATCACAAGTAATACCATGAGTATATGGTAACCTGTCCTGGTAATTTATGTAACTGATCCTGGTAACTGATGTAACCAGTCCCAGTAACCATATGGAGGTAGAACCGATCCTTGTGTTTGGTAGAACCGTAAACCCATGATTGTTTATTTGATATTTGATCAATCACATAGTTCTTGGAAATCAAATGAACCAATTCTAAACTCGTTTGGAAGTGTGGTAAATCGGTTCCAAGATTGTAAATATGAAAAAGGATTTACAAACAAAAAGATGTCGACATACTTTGAACATGTTCAGTAATTCTTATCTTTTATTGTTCAAAGATATTCCTTAATAACTCAAGGAGATCCCGGACCGAAATAAATTAAGAATCTTTTAATCAAGGTTATTAATTTTATATGCTTTTAATTACCAGCAATTAAATGCATATCCCTGGAAAATAAAAATTGGTAATGTGCATTTACTAATTGGAGATTTTCTAGTGAGATTTCGGAAGATATTGGACAGAGTATTTCCAGGAATTATGAAAACCGATTTGGGCATTTATTGCATATCTTGAGAATATTCGGTTTTGGAAATTCCTTGGTGTCCAAACATCCTTGGTCTATAAATACCTAAGTTTGCATATCGCAAGAGGTTGTTAAACCAGTATCAGAATCAGAAGTTACAAACTCTGAGTTGAAAGAGATTCGTGAACAGTTGATTTCTAATGAAATTATCCTAAGTATGTATGGTAAGAAAGTAAAGGAACTTCTGGTTACTTTAAAATCAAAGAATACTGAATGTGAAAGGCATCGTCTAGACTACGAAAAGTTGAGGGAAAATGATTCTCAACAAATACAGAGTCTTAAAGACAAAGTATGTGCTAGTCTTTCTCAAGCAGAATTATTTGAGAAAGATCATGATGCGGCTCTTGAAAAAGTACATTTGTTGGAAGAGAAACTTGTTGAATCTGATGCAAGGATTAACTCTCAACAAAAGCACTTTGAAGAGAAAGAAGGAGAATATCTCTCACGAGAAAAACGCCTTGAGGCTGATCTAACTGGTGCTCTTGATAAAATCAAGACATTGGAAGAAGAAAATTTGGACCTTAAAAAGTTCAATGTAAACTCAAACAATTTAATCTCAAAGTTAGAAGCAAGTGGAAATCATCATGATACACGAGGATTGGGCTATAAGGGAATAAATGCTTCAAATATTAGCAAAGAGGTAAAAAAATTTAAAGCTACAAATTCTTCTCAACCAGAGGCTTCCACTGATGTCAAAGATGCTCATATTTCTTGTAAAAAAGTAAAGTCTGTCATGCCTAAGAATTGTGTTCAACCAGACTCGACAAGTTAAACTATCAAAGAGTGCACTTATGCTAATGTCAAGAAAGCAACAACATTGAACAAAAATAAGAAGAAGAAGAAGAAGAAGAAGAAGAAGAAGAAGAAAACTCGTCGAGCTGCAGTACAAGAGGATCCACAAAAAGGTAACATTAAAACTCATACTTCGTATGTTACTAAGCATTGTTGTTATTGTGGTAATAAAGGGCATGTGGAATGGGGGTGCAAGATTCGTAAGATAGAAGATACACTTTCTTTTGTATCAAACGAATTGGCTAAGATTGCTCCCCAAAGGAACTCGGATCGATATTGTCCAAAGTTTAGGCAAAAGAATTATTATAATGATAGTTCAAATTTTTTCTATCGCTCGACAAGGCCATCTCATAAAAGACCCGAATATAGAAAGAGAGATGACTTTGTAAATGCTAAGACAAGATCTGATGTTCCAAATTGGAGAAAAGTATTTCGCAAAGTATTCAAAAGGACAATCGTCCTAATGGTATGAAGGAGAAAGATTCTCTAGCGAAATCCAACTCTAAATGGGTCCCAAAGTCCTCCATATCCAAGAAGGGACCAAAATTTAGTCACAAGAATGACTCTCAGCTGTTAATTGTTGATGACAATAATTTCAAGAGTTTTCTTAAAAGACTAAAGAAAGACATCATGTCTGAAATCTCTTGTGCTAATGAACGTTGTGATAATGACACTCTTCATCAAAATTCAAAAAAGAAAAACAAGATATGGAACAAGAGAAAACAAACCAAGCAAGAGGTCAAGAATGATGATTATGTCTTAGTCACTCGTGACAAACAAGACAAGGCTCAACTCAACACAACCTAGTTGTGTTAGAATGTGCATGCTCACCTTGGTGCTCAATCTTTTGAAAGGTGAGGAAGCACATGAAAACTGAGCACATGATCTCTCGGTTATTATATGACTAATTAACATCTTTTGGGAGATTTCTTTTCTTCTATACTCATGCCTTCTCTATCTATATTTGAGCTTTTGATATAAATGGTAATTTTGAGTTTATGATGTTGATTTCTACTTATCATATATGTGTATCTCTTGTTTACGGTTAAAACGAGCCAAAAATCACTTAATTCGGACATCGTATGCAAAACTTATGTCTAAAACAGTTTAGTACTGTGATCTATCACTAGTAACTCTGTAACCGGTCCTAGTGACTACTGTAACCGGTCCTAGTGATTATTGTAACCGGTCCTAGTGATTGGTCCATACGAAGGAGTATAAAACTGTTTTGCCTATAACTTCTTCGTCCGAACTCGGAATGACCTCATTCTTTTTGCGTTGGTTTCGTAATTTAATTCCCTACAAGATTGAGGTAATTGCAATACGTGATTTTCTGTTGAATATTTATGGTGTATTGAAAATTGGATTTATGAGATGTTTGATTTTGGTTTTCATAACCTTAATATTCGATCTCATATGATGTGGACCCTTATGGTTTGTGTGGATTTTTGATTTAGCGGGATTGAGTTCTAGCCCATGTTGGTAGGCTTTATTAAAGGATCATAAGGTGTTCCAATTGAAACTCATATGTGAAAAAGTCACAATATGTTGAATCAATTTGTGTTTTCATAAGTTGTGTTTAGCATAAAAGCATATGTGTTTCGGGTTTTCAACTTTTGCTATTGGCACGCATTAGTTAAAAACGATTCAACCTTTCTCTGGTAAAGGTTGCTTTTGTTGTTGTTCTTTTGTTCTTGCGAGAGGATGACAACACAATGGGGGGAGTTCTAACTTGAACTTGCGCTTAATGATATATCTTTCTGGGGAGAAAAGGATGCGGAATCTGAGGTAACGAATATGTTAGTTAATCGTTTTCTCGTTTAAGAAAAGCCTGATTTGATTTCATATATTTTGCTTTTGCTTAACAAAATTTCGGTACAATTGATGTTTATTCCATTATGTGTGTATGGATGTGTATGTGAGATTCAATTGTTTCCGGTTGAGAAAAACTATTATTATCTTTCTTTATTGTTTGGTATCAATTGTTTAGGCTTAATAAAATTATGGTGCAATTGCGGTGCTATAATGTTTATGTTTGTTTCAATTGCTCTCGGTTAAGAAAAATAATTGTGCAAGTTGATTTATTTGGTTTGTATGAATTATTTATGGCTTAACAAAAATACGGGATCATTTGTTTAGTCCAATTCGATTCCGGATAAGAGAAACTAAGTTAATTCTGATCTTAGTTAGACTTATCAAAGTGTAGGATTCGGTTATTCAAGTCTAATCGAATGCCTTAACAAGAAATACTAGTTAACTAACCCAGTACTTGTCTTGTTTAAAGTGTACGGTCTAAGTCATTGTTTGAATAATTAGATCCTGGTGAGAAAAATAAAGTTAATTATGATCTTTATTTTGGTCTTATCGAAATAAGCGATTGTATTTGTGCAATCGGTTTCACAAAAGAACTAAGTTGCTTAGTCAAGTTGCTAAACTATAAGGGAAAATTGCTTCGGGCAATTGTTTCCTTGATAACATATTAAAACCAAATTACTTGTGGTTTTGGTTTTTATAGTGGTTATCTAAAATGGTATGTGAAACCTTCGTGCTTGACTCTTATAGGTTGTACAAGTCTTTTAGATTTGTAAGATCCTTTCGGTTTGTCCTTTATTTGCTCGAACCTTTGTCATTTTGTGACAAAAAGGGGAGAAATATATGGAGTAAACAAGTGATGTGTATTCGCTAAGGAAAGGACAATTGTGCTTAAAAGTTATATCTAACGAAAGAGTAAAGCATTGACTAAGGGGGAGAAACATATCATATGATGATTGTAGTTATTTGGACTACAAAAGGGAAATAACAAAGATGCGAGGATTGAAAATCTACCTATCTCACCTTTAGGGGGAGTATTAGCTTTGTTATTATAATGTCAACAACGGCATTTAAGGATTGAATTTATGCAGGTTATTGTGCTGTTGAAACTTGGAATCAAGCGTATGTATAATGAATTTTTGTAATTTGTTTATCCATATGTTGTAAGAGTTTTGTCACTAAAATTGACAAAGGGGGAGATTGTTAGAGCATTGCTCGGTTAAACCCACCAAGCGTTGGTATGTCAAGTTTGGTTGTCATATTTTTGTGAATCAAAACTCATTTAAAGAGTCGCTTGATTATGTACTAGAGTCAACTTCGTATAGGTTAAACTAGAAAGACTAGGATATGAGACATACAAGTATTACTCGAAGACTTGAAGAATGTGAAGAAGTAAAGAACTACATCAATGACATCATCCTTCCTCTTGAGGTTAGTAATATTTTGACTTGAATTGTTTCATTCCTAACGTATCTTTCAAGTCGTGTTATATTGAAAACATAACTGCGAAGTTGTGAATGATTATACTCTATTTAGACATGGTATTAAGGAATTATAATACGAAGTATAACGCTTATCTTTTGAACGCCGTGAAGTTTAAAGCTCAACTACACAATCTATCCTAATCCGAGACTTAACCATAGATAGACTAGAAATCATGACTTATAGTTTTGGCAACTAAACTTGACAAACAAGCTTGAGATAGCAACGCTTGCGAGTTCGACCGAGCAATGCTCCAACATTTATATAATTGAAATATCACAGGTTGTGCGTAGATCAATCACAGTTGATAAATCCAACCTTGTTTGTTGGATAAAACTTGATTGACACTTGGGCATTGATCTTTGGTACCGTCCAAGTTATTTCTTATATTAATCAGGCTCATGGATTTCTATCTGTTCGATTTGCTGATTGTATTGAGAAAGAGATAAATCTCTTTGATATATTTCTTGATTGAGTGTCACTTTTAAGTTGGTTCCCTCGAAATTATATTAGAGTTTAGTCCATACAGATTGCCGAACGAATTATTGGGTGTGGTTGTTATACCCCCGCTTTTTCACAGACCATAGTGTATATTTTTCTATTGTATTTTCAGATTATTTCTCACATGTTTAAATGAAACCCTAACTAGTATTTCATCTAAACAGAGAAAGTATTTGCTTGATTCTCGAGTTATATTAGCTTGAATTCTAAATAACCCTCAGTGTTGAAAAACTATAAATAGAGATACTCTTTCAACTGGGAAATTCAATCCCTGACACTTCGTGTCTTTGTTGATTGCTAGAGTCGTCCTCTATTGACCTAGGTTTCCTATGATAAACATAATTAGGTCTACGACTAAAATACTTCGCTTTGGGGATTCGTGAAGCCAGGTACGACTATCTTTACCTTGATAGTTCGTGTATCCAGATCTTGCTTTTCTAATATCGAGGTTCTTGTTATCTCTTTCAGTCAAGATAGATAGAAATCGCAAAGTTCTATTCGTATTAGATTTTGTGATTCCTTAAATAGATATCTGAAAATTGATCTTAAGTGATTTTTTGAAGATTTTTCTTGAGAGGTGGTAAAGATCCAGAATTTTCATCTAAGTGAGTGTAACTGTTTCGGTTTGTGAGGTTTGCTAGCTTTGTCTATTGCAAACAGATTTCCAAGCCTTGATATTTGATCTAAAGGGAAATCAAATAGGCTTATTTGTTAGAGGCAGATTGGTATCAAAAGTGTTCACTTAGGTTAAAGCAACTCTTAGGCTATAAAGGACGTCAACTAAGGGACCAATTGCGTAGAGCCTTGTGAGGTTCAAGAGACGTAAGGAGCGCAACTGTAACTGAATCAATTGGAGGGTGGATTCGGTCTCAACTACATTCCAGTCCGAAGTTCGATAGTTGGCTAGTGTCTGTAGCGGCGTAATACAGTTTGGTGTTCAAATCTGGATGAGGTCCCGAGGTTTTTCTGCAGTTGCGGTTTCCTCATTAACAAAACTTCAGGTGTCTTGTGTTTTTCCTTTTCCGCATTATATTGTTTATCATTATAATTGGATTTACACAAGTTATACGTATTCAATTTTAGTAGATACACGTCCATATAATTGTGATCGTTTATGCACTTATTTCTTATAGAATTCGTATCTTGAAAGATAAATAACAATTTTTATTACTTGGCAGAATTCCGATTGGATTATTTGGATACGACTATATTGATCTTGGATATTGATTTTTGAGATCGTCCAAGTACTCTTCTTAATAATCAGGTTCACAGACTACTTTCTATATACCTACTAATTGAGAAGAGTTAGAGATATAAACTCTAAATACATATTGTCAAGGAAGAAAGTGAATTATTTTTGACGCATACTACAACGATCAAATTTTGGCGCCGTTGCCGGGGAGGCAGCAGTTGTTATCTTCTTTTGGTTTCTTATTATTATTATTTTTTAATTTCATTTTGAAAATTGTGTTTCAGGTACTTTACTGAAATATAAACCGAAAGAATCAATGGGTGATGCAAATCGTACACTCAAGGAGCTAGCTTCTCTAAGTTGGTCTACTTGCAATTGTATTAGGTTTTATCCATACAAGTTCTTAATGAAAAAGTTGGTGGTGTATTTGGTACCCCAGTGCTTTCAACTTCTCTTACAGTAGACGCTCTACTTCTTCATTGATGTCTATCTTTACATCGTGATAAAAATTCCCCCCTTTTGTTTGCCTGGTATACTCGTCGGTGTGATGTGTAAAGCATAAACACTAAACTAAGTGTCCAATCTTGGCATTTTATCACAGTTGTAAGGGAATATATCTTTATAATTTTTTAGCGGGGCGATGAGTTGCGCCCACTTTTACGGCTCTCGTCGACTGTCTATCTTCATGAAGCATATGAAAAAAAAACGTATTTCCCAGTTCCAAGAAAAATAAGAAATGAAGGAAAGAATAAATTGTTCTGTGTTTACCATGAAACAACTGGTCACCATACAAAAGATTGCAAAAATTTGATGAGATTGATTGCTGACATGGTAAAGAAAGGGCATCTGACTGAGTTCATGTAAGAACCAATAGCTCAGAATAGCAGATCTCCATCAAAACAGGTCAAAGGGTTAGTAAACATGATCTATTCTGCACCTCGAGCTGGAAATGATGCCCATATTGATCTGACTGACAGAAAGAAAAAACTATGTGAAGTCAATGTCACCTGCTTATACCCTAGCTATGAAGGACTATTGTTACCACATGAGGAGATAAGATTTACTTCTAAGGATCTGGCCAGTATAACCTTCCCACACTCAGATTCCTTGGTAGTTGAACAAGTCATTGACGGATGTGATTGTATAAAAATCCTCATAGATCAAGGGTCGACCTGTTACATTATATACCTTCAGGCACCATAAAAGATGCAGCTCACCAAAGAAGGAGAACAAAGAACCAACAACTCAGCTATTCTGGGTTTCAATGGTTCAAGGACCTACCCAATGGGTGAGATCACAATGACAGTAGCATCTGGCCATATCAAGAAAAATGCCTCCTTTATGGTATTGAACACCAAGTCACCCTACAATGTGATCCTGGGGAGAGACTAGCTCCACGCAATGCAAGACGTACCATCCATATACCATCAAAAGTTGAAGTTCGTGACCAGTTCAGGGGAGTACGTAATCAAGGGTAACCAAGTTGTTTCTAAAAAACTAGTTGTTGTATCTCTAGCGCAGCAAGATAACCCTAATGGAGGTCGAATAAGATAACAATCAAAGCTTCCAGGGAGAAGAGCTAATCTATAAATAAAACTTTTCAGACTACACTCCTTATAGTAGCCATCTCAAAAAGGGTCATGACAACAAAACCTGAAGAAAAAGTAATACTTGAAAATCCAGGTCGAGAGTTCAAATAAGAGGTAGTAGAGATCCTAGAAGAAGTCGACTTGGGTACGAATAATGAACCAAATATTACCTTTGTAGGGAAAGATCTCTCACCTGCAGAAAAGATGGGCATGGATGAGCTACTAAAGCAGAACAACGACATTTTTACATAGAAGATGTCAGATATGCCAGGTACTGATCCATTCATTACTTGTCATTCGTTATGTATTGACCCAGCTGTTAAACCTGTGAAGCAAAAAAATGAAAGATTACATACAAGCTTTACAACGCTGTCAACACAGACGTCAAAAGAATGCCATATGCCAACATAATCAGAGAGTGTCAATGCCCTACCTGGATATCAAATATAGTCGCTGTCATAAAAAAGAATGGGAAGGTCAGAGTATGTATCGATCTTACCAATCTTAATAAGGCGCGCCCTAAAGACAACTATCCTTTCCCAGATATGGATAAAATAGTGGAAACTATGACATGATATAAACGACTATCCTTCATGGGCGGTTATTCGGGTTACAATCAGATTCTCGTTAAACCCAATAGATAAAGAACACATAACGTTTATCACATATAAAGGGACTGTACTGCTTAAAAGCCATGTCGTTTGGCAGGAAAAATATAGATAGTACTTATAAAAGATTGGTTAACAAGATGTTCAAAGACTTGATTGGAGAGATGACGAAATGCTACGTAGACGACATGGTCGTCAAAAGTAGGAAAGAAACATATCATTATTCCGACTTGTTAAGAACGTTCTATATTCTGAGGCAATACACAATGAAGATGAATTCTTCCAAATGTGCTTTTGGCGTCAACAGTGGAAATTTTCTCGGCTACATGGTCACCAAAAACGGAATTGAGGTCGATCCTACAAAGATTAGAGCCATACTTGAGATGGCACCTCCGACCTCGACCTGTATAAGAAAGATATTCAGATGTTAACTGGAAAGTTAGCTGCCCTAAATAGGTTCATCTCCAAACTGCCTGATAAGTGCAAACATTTCTTTAACCTACTACGGAAGAAGTAAGAGTTCGAATAGGATGTCGAATGTCAGACAACCTTTGAGCAGATTAAAACCTATCTATCATCCGTGCCAATTCTTTCTCTTCCAGTGCCAGGTGAAAAGCTATACCTATACATAGCCAACAATCCAAAGGATATAAGCGCAACATTGGTCAGAGTCGAAGAGAGCAAAGAAAGGCTAATCTACTTCATCGACAAAACTCTTACAGCCCCAGAAACCAGCTACTTGCAGCCCGAGAAAGTGATTTTCTCTATTTATTATTCCTCTATCAAGCTAAAGCCATATTTCTCGAGATGGAAAATAAATGTTGTCACAAAGTACCCGTTCTAATTAGTGTTGTCTAGAGAAAACAAAACTGGAAGACTTGCCAAATGAGGAATTCACTTGAGCCAATTCGGGTTGAATTACCTACCTATGAAGGCGATAAAGGGGCAAGTAGTAGCATACTTTCTAACTGATTTCCCAATTGAATATCCAAGCTTCGACCTCAGATTCTGTGAGGCACAGCCAGAGACTCCACCTGAACCAAAAGTGTTACACGTAAATGACGAATTATCACTTAAAACACTTAGGTTTTCAAAAATCTACGTTGACGGAGGAGCATGAGTGGTTATCATCACCCCAGAAAACAACTTCATTTAATTCTCCTATGTCTTAGCCTTCAGCACGACTAACAATGACCCCGAGTATGAAGCACCAATACAGGGGGTTTTAGATGCAAAAAGTCTTCAGCTCAGGGAATTCATACTCTATATTGACTCCCAGCTGACATCAAAGAACACCAAGATGGTCAAGTACAAAGACTTGGTAAGAAAGCTACTCTCAAGCTTCGAGAAAGTATTCATAAGGCATATAAAGAGGAACAGGGTCGCACATGCAGATGCACTGGCTCTCCTGGGAACTACAATACCCGGGGCATGCACAAGAACCCTAAATGTGGGGGTGTTAGAAGCTCCTGTCATCGACCATTCTGAAACTGAGCTAGTTGAAAAGCAAGTCCAGACTTCGACAAGTCCTGGATGAAAGACATTTACAACTACCTGAAGACTGGAAAACTTCTTGTTGACTCACATGAAAGTTGTGGTTAGAGATACAAGGTACCAACTGATAGGCAACGACCTATACACAAGAACATACATGGGCCCACTCTTAAGATGCGTAATTGAAAGGCAGGGAAAGATCATAATGGAAGATATGCACTCAGGTGACTGTGGAAATCACACAGGGAAGAGATCCCTAGCAGATAAAGCCCGATCTCAAGGATACTTCTGGCCAAGCATGGGTAACACAGCTGAATTGATAAAAAATACGTGTGACAAATGCCATAGGTAAGCCAAAACTCCGAGTTATAATGCAAAACATACATCTCGAGCTCTAATCTCATACATAAGGTTAGAATCATAGCATGCATCTTAAACTTTTCATTCATCTTTAAACTCATCTACCAACTTCTAATCCTAGTACGAGACTTTATTTTAGTAGACTAGAAATCAATATATAGTTTTGTTCAACTAATATTAATAACAAGCTTGAGATAGCAAAACTTGCGAGTTCAACCGAGCAGTGCTTTAACAATATCCCCCTTTGTCAATTTTAGTGATAAAACTATTCAATACATATGGATTCAGAAAAAAAAAAGGTAAACTTTCAGCTCAAAATCCATCATGCTTGATTTCCTTGGTTCTTCACCAAGCTCTTGAATTTTTCGTACTTCAAGTTCTTCTATGGTTCTGCATGTGTTCATTTAGCACCTTTGTTTTTGAACATCCATAGCGATTAAAATTTATGAGAATACTCCAAATGAGCTTTGATAGAATGAAAAATTATTCCACTAAATGGTTGTGATACAGTGTTAGAGCACTGCTCGGTCGAACTCACAAGCGTTGCTATCTCAAGCTTGTTTGTCAAGTTTAGTTGATCAAAACTATAGTCTTGATTTCTAGTCTACTTATAGCTATGTGTCGGATTATGATAAAATGTGTAGTTGAGCTTTAGACTTCACGGCGTTAATCGATTGAAGACGAAGATCTACTAAGGGGAGCTTGGAGGAACTTCATCAACAAAAGGTATGTGAAGACTAAAACTTATCTATCACTCAAAAGTCTATTATATTATATCTTCTAATGAGACTAAGTCATATAACTATATAGACTTTTACATTATACACATTTGATATTTCGAGTTGAGTTTATCTCGCGTATCTATTTCTCGAAATATGTGTTGGAAGCTTTTTAGTTTAACTATGTTCATCATTATTCTTGACAAGTTTAGTTGGAGACAATTTATTTGTTGGAAACTAAATATTAAGTCAAAAGATGATAATGTGAAAATTTTCTTGAAACATCTTACATGATTTGTGTGAGACAATCATTTGATGTCGACTTGGAAAGTTTCGTATTGATCATTCGATCACTTGAAAATTACTTGAAGCTAATGGTTTATGTGAGACAGCCATTGTTGTCTTCTAAGGATGTTTTAATCATTGAAATGGGAAATTGACCATGTCTGGATACAACACGGTATGCATACCTAGTATGCGAACTGCATTGTTATGATTCAGGTTCGAGAAACTTGTTTTCATACCCAGTATGCGAACAGTTTTATATGTAAAGGTCCGAGAACCTTGTTTTCTTACCTAGTATGTGAACGGTTCTACCTGAGTTGGGTCCGGGACGGCTGTTCGCGTACCTGGTTTGCAAACGGATGGACATGCCAAGGTCCGGAGCTGTTTTTCGCGTACCTGGTTTGCGAACACAGTGGTCAAGTTCTAAAATCGGTTAAGTATGATTCTCATACTTATGAACTAAAACATTTATGAATTAAGGAATGCAATCTTTGCAAACCGTGGCTTAATGTTCATGAACTGATTCTTGTATAAGCACTTTGTTCGTTTACTAATCAATCCGATTTTGTTTCAATTTGTTCATATATATTTCTATGAGATAGTGAACAATTAAACAACTCTATGTGAAACACAATTAGATTTATTTGATTATCTTTCATGATTGATTGATCATCATATTTGATCTAGAAGTGTTAGGTGAATGTGGTTAAGATAAAAGTGTTCATATGGCTAACTTCGGTTAACTGTTATTGAGCCAACTCAATATAATGGTTTAGGTACAATTACCCATATCTAAATGAAGGTATATTTCATTTGTGTGTAACAAGCTAAGACCTTCTAACGGTGGAGATTAATTGCTTTATTTCTAAAGACTTAGATTGAATCTTAAATCAGGTTTTCATCTAACAGTGAATATTGAATGCTTTGTTACTAAGCTATCTTAGCTTTGATTGTAAGCAACCCTGATTTGAAAGACTATATAAGGGAGAACTCTAGCAACTGAAAAAACCTAATCCCGACACTTTCCTGTGTCCTAGTTACATATTAGAGTCGATTCTCCTTTAACCTAGGTTTTTCCAAAACCATATTAGGTTAACGACTTGAAGACTTCATTTAGGATTCGTGAAGCCAGATGCAACTATTTTCTCCGTAGTTACGTATTCTGATCTTACTTGTTCTATCGTGTTAGTACTATCTTCTCTAAGATTTGCTCGAGATTTATCTCTGATAGGTAAGATATAAAAAGTAGTCACAAAGTTATTTGTCTCATACTTTGTGATTCCGTAGTAACTTCTTCTACCACCATATAATTAAGTTATTGTGAGGTGACTAATATTTCTAGGCTGCTCTTCGGGAGTATAAGACCGGATTATTAGTTGGTTCCTATTCACCTTGATTTATCAAAAGACAGAACAAAAACTCTTGGGTATTTCTGTGGGAGACAGATTTATTCAATCCTATAGACTTTTCTGTGTGATACAGATTTGTTTATCAATTCTTCGACTTTGGGTTGTTGCAACTCTTAGTTATGGGTGAGATCAGCTAAGGGAATCAAGTGCGCAGAATCCGGCGTGGTTCTAGAGGCGTAAGGAATGCAACTGTACCTTAATCGGTGTGAGACTTGGTTGGGGCTCAACTACATCCCAGTCCAAAGTTAACTTGTAGTACGCTAGTGTTTGTAGTGGCTAAATACAGTGTGGTGTTCAATCTGGACTAGGTCCCCGGATTTTTCTGCATTTGCGGTTTCCTCGTTAACAAAATTTCTGGTGTCTGTGTTATTTCTTTTCCGCATTATATTTGTTTATATAATTGAAATATCACAGGTTGTGCGTAGTTCAATCAGTTGATAAATCCGACCTTGTTTGTTGGATATAACTTGATTGACACTTGGGCATCGGTCTCTGGGACCGTCCAAGTAATTTCTCATATCAATCAGGCTCACGGATTTCTATCTGTTCGATTTGATGATTGTGTTGAGAAATAGAGATAAAATATCTTTGATATATTTCTTGATTGAGCTCGCTTTTAAGTTGGTGCTCTCAGAATTATATTAGAGTTCAGTCCATACAGATTGCCGAACGAATTATTAGGTGGTTGTTATGCCCCCGCTTTTACATATAGAAACATAGTATTGTTAACTTTCTCAAAGTTCAATTGCACTATAACTTGAAGTAATACTACGGTGATAAGTGCTCTCCCTTGGTCAATACTTACGTCATTTACAAATAGGTAAACCTATAGATCATAATCCACCCCCTTTACATAATGATCAGAAAATCCATATGTTGTAGTAGGATACTACTTAATAATTCTACCCCTTTTTGTCAACAAAATTGGCAAAGGCGAAAAACATAGATCATAATGAATTAAAAGAAAGAGTATCAAGGCTAGAGAACACATACCAAGGGAAACTCGGCGTCTTCATTAATGAGATATATAGGTACAAACATCTCCAACAATTCCACATCCGCTCTCCCTACAAAAATATGACAATTAAGCACAAGCTAAAAATAACTCTCCCCCATTTGATGTCATTCCCAAAGAGAACAACACGACGACTTTTACAAGTAAAGGATTTATACAGACATAAACAAATTCACAGGTAAATTTGTATCCATCATCATTAAAAGTTTACTCCTTTTAGTCTACTAAGAACGTAAGAGTTAAAAAGCTTAACTTTTGAGGAAAAATCATCATGAGATGGTGTTCCAATCATATGAATATGATAATGATAAGCACGTAGGTGCTACATTTTGTACCCATATTTATATTAGTTAGGACTCGATATTTTGGCTAACAACACTATTTTAGTGCTTTTGTAGAAAGTACAAGTGAATTCGATCATCCGGAGAATAAACATCTAAGTTATAGCTTAAAATGACGTTTGCGGCGAAAATCATCGAAGTGGTTCACAGCACCATGCCAGTTGGTGTTGGTCTGGTACGTGATTATATATGTTGGTGGAACCACAAAAGGCACATCATAGCCAGAAGTCAACAGAATGGAAAGAATTTTCTCTATCTGTGAAAGGCTACCAAATATTGGACGTGTCCACATGTCCCATTCCACGTCCAGGGAGAAACAAATGGATTCTCTTTGTACTTTCATGTGCACTGGGAATATTGAGAGACATTTCCATTCCGTATCAAAAGAAAAAGACTTGGAAGCTAAGAACAATTCAGATTTTGAGTAGTTCGATTTGCTGAAGTAAATGGACTGGGTTGAAGCTGAGAATCAGCGAGAAAGGAGGAGATTCAAGAGTTGTTAGTGCTTGTAAGGCAGGGAAATGAAGAGGGCAGTAAATGATGATGGATTCGATGGTACTGATGGCCAGGGTTTAATGAAAGTTGTTCTTGAGAATCGCTCGGCTGCATACGAGCTGGAGTTGGGAGATGAATGTTGCTGGGGGTAGTCAGAGTTGGTTATGTGGTTGTTTGGTCGAATGCAGTAAGCTAGGAAAGGCATGAGAATGGTTGGATGGATGAGTATTGCTGCCATCGATACCAAGCAGAGCTGGTGTTGATCACGACAGAGAATGAGTGGAGTTTACTTTCATTTCAGGATCGTGAGAAGAAATGTTTATCAAGGCTAAGATGCTGCTGCCGATGGAATCGTTGATAGTTTAGGCTTACTGCCAGTATCGGCCATTTACTCTGAAAAATCATAAATGGTGATGGAGGTCTGAGCTGCTACTGATAGCGGAAGTAGCATGATGCTGTTTCGATGGTGCAGTCGAGAATAATGTTGTTTATGGA